>JARHVA010007658.1:0-282500 GCA_037957365.1 Torreya grandis | reverse complement strand
TTAACTTAACCATCTTTGAGGAGGACTAAAACCCATTAAGGAGGGTGAGGTATTTACCTAGGGTTAAGGACATAGAAATGGTCCTATGTGGAAGTAATATTGTCCTTATAAAACTCAAGACTTATAGTGTATGTGTACATTGATATGCCTCAAATCACATAATCCTTCTAATACAATAACATGCTTCCCCATAACACCTTTTGTATGTGTTTAACTCAATATTTTTACCTTAGTTCCCCTCCTTCAGTTCTAGTTGCATAGGTGTGAAGTGTGATAATATTTTCATTGAGTTAGCAAGACTTGTAAGAGAGCTTGACATGTGTCCAAAACATACTATGAATACAATTCCATTTTTTATTTTTATTTTTGGAGGGGGGGTTGTAACACCTTGTAGCACATTTTTAATTTTTAAATTTGAGAAGAGGGAGGAGAGATAGAGGAGAGAAGTAGAATCTAATGGAAGAATGAAAATTTATTTCCTGGTGAGGAGTTGAACCAACCCAACCAATTTTTTAGAGCTAAGTAAATAACCAACATAGGATTCCATGTTACCATTGTTATTATTGTATTTATACAATTCTTGAAATAGAATCCTTTCCTTTGTTTTTCTTGTTTTCAAGAGGTGTAGGGCCACTTGACCTACCCTCTTTCACCTTTGCTTGCCATGGTTGTGCATATAGACACTATGTAGATTTTATTTATAATTGGGATTTGGTGATGCACCATCCCTCCTAATTTTATTTTATTTTTTTAAAATCCATTTATTGTTTCATTTTGATGTCACTTGTATATACATTTTGGCTTAGATTATTGTCTTGTTTGTGCCTTATTTTTAATAGTGGTAGTGGCTAGTGGAACTGAGTTCTTTTGTCCTCCTACATGTTTATTATTTCCATAGTAGAGGTGGCTAGTGTAATTTGGCTCCCATTCCCTCATAGTAGATCCTTCTACCATAGTGGTAGTTGCTAGTGTAACTAAGTTGACATGCCCTCATATGTTGTTTTTTGGTATGGTTGATTAGGATAAGGTCCTCCTATGGATAAGATAAGTGGTAGGACAAGAGGGATGCAACACCATATTCTCCTTCTTTCTTAGCAAGCCTTTTTATGTTGGAAGGTCCTTTTAATTTCCTTTGATACCATTTTTATTTTGAAATATAATTTGTGATCTTGATTTAGGTGTTAGTGTGAACATTGAATGTAGATAATGATGATAAGTAAAGATTTGTATCCATGCTTTCAACTTTTTCCTTACTCACACATTACCTTATGCTACACTTAAATGGTAGCATATATGATCAAATTTTGGATTCCTTGGCTTAGGGGTGTCTAAGGTAGTCACATGATGATGTAAATAGGATGAGAGGTGAGGCCTTCCTTACCTTCACCTTTCATGTATATTTTGGATCTTATGGATTCTTGGAACTTTAATAAACTTGAAATATGAAGTTAATATTTAATTTGGGATTTTTTGAAGTTATGTGACACTTGAAAATGTTAATTAATATTATTTTAAATTATTTATTTATGAGTAAAGTGAAATAAAATTGTAATAGGCACTAGAATTAAGTGTGATTATTTATTTATTTTTACACTCTTTTAAAACTATTTTTATTGGAATAAAACTAAAATGTAGTGATTATATATTTTTTTAATAAAAAATTAGATACTATTTGAATATTTTATTCTTTATATTTTAAAAAATTAGTAGAAACAAATGATGTTTTTTTCCAAAATTTCATATTGTATTGGTTTTCATGAATCCCAAAAATGGATATAATCACTTATACATATCTTATGTAATCCAAAGTATACCATACCCTTCCAATTTTCATTTTAATATAAAATAAACTTAATTAGGATTTAAATGTAATTTATGGTTCATTTTTAAGACTCATAATTAAGTTTTTAGTAATTTCCAAAGTCTAGGATGTTATAAATGCATAAATACCTTTATAATTTACTCCTAATTTGCACGTTTTTATGCATGCAAATTGAGAAAAAGGTGTCTAAAACATTTTTATAAGAAAATTGGCAAAAATTTGGATCCAATATAACCTATTTCATAATTTTTGGGTCCTTGGATTTCTTGATATGAATTTTTGAAAATCAATTCTCTATAGGACATTTTTGTAATAAATAAGACCTTGAGAAGGGAATCATACCCTTTGTGTAGGTTATCCTTAGAAAAAAGGCTGTCAGTCCCTCATGTAACTATGTGATATTGGTTAGATCTCTTTTAAGGGACCAATTATTAGAGGGAATTACAATTTAGGCTCTTAGGTTCTTGTATTAGAGGTTTGGTGGGGTGAATAGTGTGGCTTAATCAATGTGAAAACCCCACCATATGCCTTATGTTAAGGGATTTTCATTTTGAATTGGTTTACACTTATAGCTAACCACGTATTTAAAAAAAATCAATTATTTTTCATTTAAAACTTATTTTATTTTAACCTATATATGTTCATATATTTAAAATTGCTTAATTAATTCTTAAACCATAACTTTTAGCTTTAAGTTTATATATTTTTGTGCATCCGATTATAGAGACCCAAAGTCTTAGAGGTGATGAACCCAAAAAGGAAAATACTGAATTTATTTTACTCTTTCGTATAGAAAAGATTTTAGGATTTGAAGTGGCATGGTTTTTGAGATATAATGTTTTTGTCATAAAGAGGTTATTTTATAAGTTTTTGATGTCTACATGTTCTTAAAAGCACTAGGAGAGTTGGATACAAGGTGAACCCCCTTGTTTTGTTTTAGTTTATAATTAATCTAAAAATATAAGGCTAAAATTGGTAATTGAAAGTGTTTAATTATTAAATCTTGTTGGTGGCCATTAATGGTTATGGTGGAGCTTGAAGCTCCCAAAGACTATTTGGAAACCTTGAGATACTGATACTTCATTAACCTTTTCATCAAGATGGTTTTTTTAATAACATACCTAACTATGTATGTATAAAAAAAATCAAATAAATGAAATAAAATGGGAAAATGATCAAAATATTGGAGATTCCATTAATGTCATTCATCCAAGGTTGGGGAAGGAAATGAGGGATGACTATGGAAAATTCATCATCCATCAATTCCTCCCTCATTTAAAAAATATGAGTTTTTATCTTAATGGTTGGTTTGAATCCTTTATTTACCTCCATGTTTATTTCTATGGATTCCTCACCTTTGACTGAATCTAATAGCTGAGATGGAGTTCGCCATCTTTAAGGGTCTTAATTGAGATATTTAGATCACTTTGGAAGTCATATGTGAGCTATATGATTTTTATTTTAACACTTTCATTGACATTAAATTAAGTTAAAAAAAAATATTGTAATAATGAATTAAGTGCAAACTAAGCCTTGTGATTGGCCAGAATCACTCAAGGTCCTCATTGAACCTCATTAAGAGTTTGGATTTTTGGTTCAAGTTTATAGTTTATTGAATCCACCTCTTTTTAGTAGAGAATTATTTTTGGGCCTTGGGTACATGAGGCCTACTAAGTTATTTTATAATATTTTAGACTTGTTTGATATCTTATAGGTTGATTAGAGCAAGTGGGGTGACCATGGTTATGTAGTGACCATGTGACCAATTGTGTATTTCTAAGAATGTTGTTTGGGAATGTGAGTTTGTTTGACTTTTTTTGGTATATCAAGACATTAATATGGATAGATAATGGAAATTTTGGCTGTGAGGAGTGTGTATTGTACATTATCCAAAAAAATATTTTCTTTTTTATAGTTTTAGTCATGCAATGTTTTGGCAATACATAGTCACTATGGAAATGAATATAGAACTTATAGTATTTTTTATTAATAGCCAATAAAATGGAAAAAAATACAATTATTTATTTAGAAAACAATTCTACAATGAAATGAAAGCTCAATATTAGGTTGAGTGATTGTTAAGAGTATTTGAACCTTAACACATCTCTAAAAATGGATCAACCATTTTAGATGGATTATATATTCAATTATAATGTTTTTCTTAGGTTAGTTCAAGTTATATCCATGTAAAAGTAGAAGGCATGATCCAAAAGGTATGAATAATTTTCATGCCTATATCATGAACATATGTTTTGATTGTGCAAATTTTCTATATGTATAATATAATCCATGATCAAATTAGAATGGATAGTTTACATGCCCCCATAAAGATCACAATTATAATAAGTTTGAATGGAATGACAACCATTTTAAATTAAATTTTAAACCATATTATTGTGTGTGTGACCATGAACCAATAATATGCCCCATAAATATATAAGTGTGCATATGTGCATGAATCAATATCATGATCCCTAAATATATAATTATTCATGAATCCTTATCATGTATCTTAAATTTTTAAATACACATGAATCAATATCATGCTCCCAAAATATGATTATATGCATGAATCAATACCATGCCTTATGAATTTATACATATTCATGAATTAGTATTATTCGCATCGAATCTATAAATTTACATGAACCAATATCATACCCCATAAATTTATACCACATGGTATATAATAACTTGTATATATATTATTAATTTGAGAACCTATATCTCAAATATGTGTATGTGAAAACCTATAATCTTGTTCAAGTAAAATGTTTTGAATATAACCATGTGTGTGTGGATTTGTGCTCAAGTATCTAAAAACTAAATGCATATGTATGGCGTATGCCCCAATAATATTTTTCAATGTATCAATATCTATCATGTAACTAAACCATATGATATATGAGCCATTGTGAATCATGTGTAATGTAACAACTTTTATAATGTGAATCATGTGTATTTTGATGAAGTTTTTTAATTTGAATCATGTTTGTTATGTCCAAAATCTTATAATAATAATCATGTACATTGTGCTAGAATATGATACTCTAAAATCATGTAATAATCCAATGTATGTCCCCTTATGATACAAATGATGTGACTATAAAATCAATTAGATCAAAATTTATATGTGATTAGGCAAACTTAATGATTTCTAGAATATAATATAATTGGTCAAATTTTTTATTTAAGATGTTCATTTCATGAAATTTTATCATTGTATTATGGATTTCTCATGACTCGATTTTCAATGAGGTATAAGGAGATAATATATATAGATCAAATTTTTCCTTGGATAATAGAGGATAAATTTCCAAAGGCAATGGCATATATTAGAAGTTAAAAGTTTGCCCTATTTTAAAAAATTAGGGCCATGTTAATGTAGGAGTAACAATAAATTGGCATATTATTGATTGTCATTAATAGCCTTAGAAATATTACCATATGGGAGAGTGAATTATGTATTTCAATTTAACTAACAAGGATTAATTTAAATATAAAATTTTATAGATATCATGTGGAAGGTTTGTTTGTATTAATTTATAAATTGGATCAAGTATAGTACATAGTTAAAAATTCAACCATAGAAATAAGTTGAGTTTTTACAAATTTATAAACTATTAATTGGGATTTTGATCTTTGATCTATAATAATTCTAGGTTGTTTAAATTCCATAACTCATTAGTTTGTTTTCTTACATGATTACCTATAGGACCAATAGCTTGAGGACATGTATTAACCAAATTTTGACTTTGATAAAAAAAATGAGATTTTTTTAATTCTAAAATAGTATCTATTTAGAGGTATTTATAATAATTTTGAATATTAATCCTAAAATTTTTATACCATTAGGCATGTGATGGATCTATAATTTATTATGGTAATAATAATTAAAAAAATAGACTTCTTATGATGTTAATGTATGATTATATTGACCTTATTTGATCATTTTTGACATTTGACCTTTATTTATTTAACTTAGTATTTATTACATTTATTAACATTCTATTTAATGGTATCTCATGCTGATTTTACTTATGTGATTTAAATTTTAAAAAGTTTCAATATGTTCAAAATATGTTGACCATGATTGAGATTGGCTTAGCTAATGCCAATTGGAAGATTCTTGACAAAGATAGTCTTGGACATGTGGCATGTGTAGTGTGGATTCCCTAGATATGAATTTGATTACCACCTTGGATGAGATTAAGAACCCTATTTTTTTTAAATATTGGATTCCCATAAGGGGGATGAATTTCAAAATATATTATGTGTGATGGACATTAATATTGCAAATGGTTAGTGAGATGGTCATAGTACATGCCACTAGGGTGGGGATATGTTATCCATGTACACAAATATATGAATTACCATAATTGTGGAAATTATTATATAGAAAAATATTCCAATATAATACTTAAGGATGTTCCAACTTTAGATGTTCTTTAATTTTTAAAAAAAAAATGTTTCTTACTTTCATAATCCATTGTCATGGATGGATCTATTGTACCTATTTCCTATTAAATGTATGATTTTGTGCATTCTATAAATGGAGGGAGCATGACATATTTTTGGTGGTAAACCAAGGTGGCTCATTTATTTATATATATCTATAGATTCACATGTAAGGGCCATGATGGAGGCCTTAACATAGTGACTTTATTACATTTATGGACCTATGAGCACATTACTTTTATTCAATCAATTGGAGGACTTAATGGGGGTTGGGCCTACCCTAAGTTTTTAATAAAATGGTGGGATATAGAGATACACTAGGGTATTATAATTATTTACTATTTTATTATACTGATATGATCACACCCATCATAATAGTATGGAGTTCATATCATGGCTATGCTTTAAGGTTAGAGGTTGTAATGGAGTTGTGTCACATTCATGTTAGTGTTTGGCTACATGAATAGTTTCTTGAGTTTGTGGATATATTTCAGTTTGAAATGATAATTCCAAACTTTAACATTTAATAAAATTTTATACGAACATATATCAATGGACTAATCCTACATGATCATCTCATACCCAAGTGATAGACCAGGACTAAGTAGTGAAAATATAGAATCATACATGTAGAGGATGTGTATCCTCCAATTATAGCTATAAACATGGATGATGGAGGGTGTAGTGTATATCCAATGGTGGATAATAGATATATGTACTATTATATTTTATGTTGTCATGGATCTAGGTAGTGTGCCTCAAGTTCAAGTAGGAGATAGAGGATTAGGTCAAGCTACCCCTCATCCATCTCTAACTGATGTTATAACTACTATTGTAGCTACCCATGATTATATATATGTACTTGAAAATATTTGTGAGATTTTACATCTTACATAAATAAATCTAATATCTTGTGTATTTATCATTCATGTGATGAGTATTGGGCAATAATGGTAGATACATTTTCCCAAACATTTACAAAAGATATCCATTTTTATATAGTTAACAGTGGGTTACTTGGGATATTATATCATATAATGAGTATTCAAGAAAATACATCTTTTGTCATTTACACCATTTAATTCACTAAAGTTATCCCAGAGTGAGATGATTTGCAAGCCAAATTAGATAGACCACCAATAACCACACTTGAGATTGATATATTAAGAGATCTATTTGGATCATTATATTGATCTAAATTCTAAGAACACATATATGATAGTGGATCTAGTTTTTTTTATATTTTGTGACAAGATATAGGTTTCAATCACATGGGCAAAGATGAGAAAGTGGAGCCTCTACTTCTAGAGTGAGTAGATATAGAGATAGTGATGAGTCATATACATGAGGTGATGTTGCTCTGATAATTTAATGACTATCATTTTAATATAAACTTTGATTCATTATATATGAATATATTTTTTATTTTTTATCTCATGAGTGTAAATTTTTATTTAAGTAGACCTCAAATTGGTCCACTTAACTAAGCCTTCATAAATAGGGATCTTCAAGGTCTTTCAAGACCTACTTATTACTAAGTTTGTTTTTCTCTCTTATTTGAATTTAGCCTTATTTTTTTCATTTTAATCACAACATTTTATCATCTTATTCTATAAATTGGTTATTTGGTTCTAAGGTATATTAATCAGCTCGAAAATAATGGATTTGTCCTCTCTATCAAGTCCTATTCTTGTAAGACAATTCCCAAAACAATATTGTTAGATATTGCTTATAGGTTTATATTTTATTAATATGGATATTTTTAAAAAACTTTCACTCTTTTTGGTATTAATATGCATATTTCAATTTACTAATATTATTTAACTTAAACACCAAGACTATACTTCTATTATGCTTGCTTGTTTCAATAAGACTACAAACAATACTGACAAGACTCAATTTTAAGGTTTGTCACATTCCCAAATGAATTTATTTAGAAAAATTATAATATTTATTTAATTATCATATTTATTATTTATATTTTCATATTTTATCCCATACCAAATTTTTATCTTTCACCTTTCATTACTCTAATTCTTGAATGAACTCATTATGCACATTTTTTCCTAGACTTTCTTTCATAAATTTGTCATTTTTTCTTGATTTTAATAACTATAAAAATAGAGTTTTATGTCTTAAACAAGATCATTAAAATCCATATAGGTGTCACAAAACCTAATAATCATACGTTTACCTTTAAAATATAGTCAATTTTTAAGCAAAGTATAAAAGAATGGGGTTTTAGGTCTCTTTTCAAGTCTACAATATGATATAAAAAGTATATTTCTCTTTTTAGGTGATGAAAAAGAATGAAACCAATGTTTTAAAAACTTACCATTCATACCAATACTATATTATAAATTTTTTTATCACTTTTACATGGTTATTTCTTGAATTACAAAGATGTTCATGGACTAAACCCTAAACTAGGGTTTATATGACTATGTACAAGCTAATAGAACTCAAACATGGATAGTTTACCTTATAAGAACTATAACGAAGTATTTTTGGGTTAAAATAATTATATGTATATTACCATACTTTTAAAATCATTATTTTTTCTTTATCAATCCTTAAATGCAAGAATAAGACCATTTTTCTTCCAACTATCACACTGTAGATTCTGGCTACAAACTATCACATATAGTGACTTAAATAAGACCAATAATTCCAATTTATTAGAAAAATTTGGATTATTTATATTTTTATATCCTCTTCACACTTATAATATTTTTTAATAATTACCTATATGTATTTAACCCACTTATAATGTGAATAGATACTATTCTCTTGATTGTCAACATAGTCCTATAGTCTCAAACCTGAGAGCTCTTAAAATAGATAATTCAAAATTTAAAGGATTTAATGGTTTATTTTTATATTTATCAATACCTAAAAAAGTTTATATTTCCATATAAATTGTATTTTTATACATAAATATAAAAAAAGTATGTGAAACTTCTTTATTATTAGACTGTATTACCCAAAATTATATTTGCAGGTTTTTGTGGATTAAGAAACATCATCAAAACATGAAACAAGATCAATGAATAGTTAATAACATGAAATTTAACATTCATACCATATAATAATGAATCAAAAACTATAATTTCCTTATTTATTTATTTATTTATTTTAAATTTATATTTAGATCCATAAAATTATTACAAACCCATACACATCAACCTCCACTCAGACTTAGAGACTTTCAACCCTTCCTACAACCATGGATTATTTACCTAATCTAAAAATACTTATATATTATTATATTAATCCATCCATGGGATCATTTTTACATGGTTAAATCCTTATAATTTATAAACTAATGTCTAATCTTTATTTCTTCTATCAAATATCTCTCAATTAGTCTTGTCTTCCTTCCAAATGTATAACTAGCTCACTTACTAACTTAAGACCTACCCTTGAGTGGGTATATACATGAATTATTATGAGTTAAGAATTTATAATATAAATGACAAATCTTAGGTCTTATTTACCCCTTTACATACATAATCATTATCATAGATAAGTTTACAAGATGAGAAAATACTCTCATTTGATACTCATAGATTCAAATATTTGAATTCCCATTTTGGTGGGAAAACTCAAAACATAGATAAGAGACCAAATTTTGAATACTTCATGATCTGAAAATATCTATCATGACAAAATAAGACTCCTTACACTTACCTAATATGTACCAACCCAATCATTGTCTTATAAAATTAGATTTACATTGACCTTGATGATGCTCCTGCATCATTTATTATCATATATAGTTTTAATTTTTATGTTTTATATCACATGCTTGTAGTAATTAATCTATATTTACTTATTTTATTTTTTATTATATTGTATTATATGTATTATATATAGTATTACTATATTTTATTTTGATGCTCAACATTGATTACCCTATCCACTAGGTAATATGAAGTTACTATAGTCTTGTGAAACTGTTTATTGATCCTTTTGTGGAACAAATTGATTTTTTTCTAATGTAATAATATTTAATTTAAATTTTATTTTATTTTTTATTCACTTTATTCACATTTGGTATCCATACTTTTTTTAAGGTGTCATAATTATACCCATAATACTTTCTACTTTATCCTTTACAATTTTGCTTTCTCTAGGTTCTTTTCTAGGTAAAACTTAAATGACCATTAGTTTCATGATTGGAATATCCTAGGATAGATTTTATATATATATATATATATATATATATATATATATATATATATATATCATAGTGTGAAATATAACAATATCTTCTCCAAAAAAATATCATCTATTAAATTTTAATGAACCATTAGCTAATTTACATGAACACCCTAGGAAATCTTGATCTTCATTGAATGTGTATTAGAAGTAAGTGGAGAAGGGGATCTTGTTGGATGAGTGTCAAATTTTCAAAACTCAATAACACTTATATCTCTAAAGTATGTAATATTTTTTCATAATGTATAAAAATCATTATCGTGATGTATTTTAAAACCATGATAATATAAAATGGTTTTATTTGATTTTATTGAGACACAAAAGAGGGTGGTAGTAATTAGGAGGCAAATTTATTTTTTTATTATCCAATAATTTTTTTATAATACAATGTGGTTAATTACAAAAAGTGTCAAATTTGAAGGGTTGTCCCTTGTTTAAGATAGGTTTATTCACATGTGTATTGGCTTGTACATTGATTACATTCCTTTATTTAGAACCTTAATTTGACATTATTTAAAAATAATCTTTGACTTAGGAGGTGGAATAGTTTCCTTAAAATCCTTGTGTGGATATTTTTTATAGATTAATGTCTTTATGTACCTTATTTGGATTATGATCAGCTGTCAATTTTTATTCTAATGTAAGAATACTATAACAAAGGGGAGTAAATGAATCACAAGTGTCATAGAGTATATCTATCTTGAGAGGATAAATGAGGCCTCTACACAATATTTATTTTATTTCCAAAACTATAATTTGATGTATCAATTGGTGTATACAAGTCTTAAATCATAAAATGTAATCATAAACTAGATTTAATTTTATTTAATGAAGAGAAGGTAAAATTTCATATGCAACAATTGGTCCATTATTCTAAATTTGTCACATAAAAAATGCCTCTTATAAATCAATATAGGCATGTAAATCCCCACTAGGCAAAGAGTGAAACCAATTAAAAGCTTTTCTAATTAAACCTTTTGGAAACAATTTTATTAAAATTTGACTATAATCATATATGTCCATAAAAGTCCTAAAGTTTTTAATATGTATATAAGGATCACTACTTGCATAAAATGAATGAAATTTAGGCTTGAGTAGCTTTTGAGGTAATGGGGAGCTTAGATTATTATTCATAATTGGGTTTCAAAAAATTACACTAGAATCAACCCAAGCAAGGTACGCTTTGCTTTCTATGGTTCGATGACATTTTGTGTTACAAGACACCCACAAGTTACATTAAGTAAACAACTTCTTGGGAAGGCATTTTAAGATCTTTTATAAAATCATTCAATGGTTGAATCTTATTATTGTTTTTTCCATAGGCACACTATTACAGATAGGTGAAGGAGTTCTAAGATAAAAATTATATACTAGGCCTAGGTTGATAAAATGTCATCACACTCATATATATAATTATAATCTATAAATTCACATTTATAATATCTATAAATTTATATTATTACATTACCATCAAATATTTTTAGTATAGAGTTCATTTACAAGAATATTTTCACATTATATTTTTCAAGAAGAGATAAAGAATCATCAAACATTTTTGCATCATGTAGCATTTTTGGGGAGATAGAATATAATTTCTTATTTATTTCCATTTTTAAATAAGGGTAAGTAATATCACTTTCTACACATTTATTTTCTATATATACAAGGAGAGAAGTAACTTCACATTCTTTTTCCATTTATATATAAAGAAAAGGAATTTATTTCTTCACATTATTTTATCATTTTTAGAAAGGGATAATTTCACATTCTTCACTTTATTTTTACATTTCTAGATAGAGATAGAATTTCACATTCTTCACATTACTTATCCAATTTTAGATAGAGATAAGGAATTTCACATACTTAACATATTTCTAGAGGGAGAGAAATAATTTCACATTATTAACATACCTTTATAGGGAGAGAAGGAATTTAACATTCTTTTGTTATTTCTATGGAATACTTATGCTTTTGTGTTTTATAAAAATTAATAAGATGAAATGATGTAGAAAATTTTAGATATAAATGAGGTGTATTTGAGAAAGAATATTCATTTTTTAATTTATAAGGTATGTTATAAACATGAGTATTATCATTATTATCTTTCACATATTGTTTTATTATATAAATTAAATAATATGGCAATGAGGAAGGAGAATAATGTTATTTTATTCTTCATTAGTGTACTTATTTTCTTTTTCACTATCATACCAAACCTCTTAGTTTTCATCATTAACATTATAGTCATTATTATAATCATAATAATTAAAAACACATTTTTTTATAAATATAAGTAACATCATTAATCATACTTGTTTTGTTATTTTTCTATACATTATCATATGCATAATGAATGGAGCATTGAGAAAATAAGAAATCTTTAGGATGATAGTAACTAGTGGTTTCTAATTTATTATCTATTTTTTATTTACTAGGCCTTAAAAATCTATTTTAAATTAAACAAGTCCTAATACAAGTATAATAGAATGAAATGAAAATTTAGTTATAAAACCCAAAGTGAATATATAAAACATTATAATAATGAAACCCCAAGGGAAAACCTAGGGATTTATACTATTCAATATGTGTTGGGTTCACTAATATGTTTTACCCTAATTTAGATTAATTTAATAAATATTAACACTAATAGGATATTAACTAATTATAATAATGTCTTAATTCATATTTTTAATATTCACACAAATGCACATATGAATTATAGTGATGAATAGCTAATAATAGATAAGAGAACTCTTATCTTATTTTCTATGTAAATTCTAAGCTTGATTATATGATTTTTACACCTCATGATTATTTCATTATTATGTACCTGATCTATATTTTTCTACTATCTTCTAGTAAAATATGATGTATTTATTTAGTATTCATAGTTAATACTGAATATGTGGTCATAATTAACCCTCTACACAATGGATGACTTTTTTATTCTAAAGTGATGTGACTATGTCTATGATGTCCATTTATACCTTTATATATTTTCATGTGATCACCTATACATTTGGGTCCTAGTTATTAATAAATGACATGACATCAAATGGATATGTTGGGAAAAAGGGGTGAGTTGGAATGACCTTGGTTTAGTCCCCATTGATAGACCAAACATTTCAATAAAATTTCCAATACATTGAAGAGAACTCAAACTTGAATGTAACTATCCCATTAATGTGTGTGTTTGTAATTTTTTTTATAAAAGATATATGTTATTTCTCATATTTTTTCCTTATTATGAACATGTATATATGAATTAACCCTTTTCATATTGATATTTATATTTAACAATTCTCTAGGTAAAAAATGTAATCTTTTCTAGCTCTTGATAATGCAATGTGTTTAACAAAAAAAATTAAAATTATTTTTTATATATGAGTTTTTAAATTTGAATTAAGGAACTAGTGTTGTGCAAAAGCTAACAAAAGAAGCTTTAATTTTATGAAACAACATTCATAAATATAAACGTGCCCAGAATATATTAAATTGGGACATATATTAATTCTAATATTTATAGTCATTACTAATAGTCAGTACTGACCATAAATATCATAACTGACCCAAGGCTTAAAATAATCCATGGGTCACAAGGAGGGCCAAAGATATATGTAATGTGTTGTGTGAAATTTGTCATGATAGGATAATGGGGTCACATAATTAAATATTATTATTAATACAATCAAAATATCAAGATAAATGCATCACTAAATATTATTTTGTGCTTTGAGATATATATATATATAAATCTCATTAAAATTATTAAGAAATAAGTCTTGTAAATTTTTTTGGTAAGTACTTGCCAAGAATACTCAAAAAATTTAACATTCAAAATAAATTCCCTATTATTTCCAATTTACTATTTAGTCACTAGGATCATCTCTTAGCCAAGTCTAAAGCACTAAAGAGACAAGACAAAGCTTCCAATTTACAAGTATCAATGTCTATATTAAAGGTTTCATTCATTAAATGAGCACTATTTCAAACATTCCCATATTTACGAGAATTAAATTTGGCTTGTGTTCCCTCTTTAAAGTGTTGGATATGTAG
This sequence comes from Torreya grandis, assembly GCA_037957365.1. Classification (NCBI taxonomy): domain Eukaryota; kingdom Viridiplantae; phylum Streptophyta; class Pinopsida; order Cupressales; family Taxaceae; genus Torreya; species Torreya grandis. Next base: position 267,943 of record JARHVA010007658.1, on the reverse strand, counting down.
GAAACAATCAACCATTAAATGAGTTGTGATTGGAGTTATATCAACTCACTTTTCTTCCCATTTTGTAGGCCTGAAGTTTATCATTGGAAGTAGACCTAGAGTTTCAAGTGCAGGAGATAGATTTTTAAGATTTGTGTACATTATCAGACTTCAAAAGAACATAAAGAGATTAAATAAATATAAGAACACATTATGTATAAAAATAAAGAGGAGAAAACTACAAAGATAAAATTATTATTGGAACATAATGATTAATGGTATTGACTTGAGGCTAATTTTATTTTATTGGTGTACACAAAGATCCATAACTTCATTAAGTAGCCTAAAATATAGTTCAATACCTTTCCTACTACCTAACTCTAGTATCAGTCCTACAAAATATAGTTAACCACTAAGTATTATTTTATTTTTTGTGTTTTTCACATTTAGAAATTTAAAATGCAAAAACAGTTTCAATATTTTAAATTTATACTCATATTATATTGTATATGTTTGTAATATAAATTAATTTATAAATATATTTTTAATGAAGGGTTAATACATCAAATTAATCCAAAAAAAGATGAAAATTAAATATATAATTACATTAAAAAAGTACCCATATATATAAACTAAAAGTTTTCATAAAAATATACGCAACATATATTTAATGAAACATAATCAATTAAGGAACATGGATATCAAAACATACATCCATCAAAACTATTTGTCCTCTTATGGAGTGCTACTCACCATGGGAATACTTCTCATCATGTATTAACTAACTGATGGCATGCAACTTCTTATCCCTCCATGGAATAACCCTTTGGATCAAGAATGTGTAATAATATTACAAACAACATGACTTATCAAAAAAATTCATACCAAAACCTATTTTGGAGAACCTACTATAACCTTATTTATGTGCATAAAATAATTCAAAAAAATTCTAAAAACTTGATACATTAGTTTAAAGTTATCACATGCATACCAAAACCAACATAGGCATGTTATAAGAGATCTAATTTATGAAAACCAACCTCTACATCCATGCTACATTCATGTGATTTCTCAAACACATGTTAAACCATATCTTGTATATCAAAATACTCCATATATGAAATAATTAACAAATTATTAATATTAACAACTTGATATGGTGATAATTAATCCTCTATTGGTAACTCCCTCTTGATGGTTTCCATCTTGGATATCTCTTTATTTGGATAAAAATTAAAAAATAAGTTTTGTAACTAACCTTATTAGGATTAATCTCTTACCATGGTTACCTCTTAGATATAGTGATGGGTTTTCATGTAGGGACTGCTCCATCTTCAAGTATTTTTCCTTAGATAGGTGGGATTATTCTTTTTCTACCTCTTTTCTTGGATACAATTGAACATTTTCTACATTTTTTACCTCTTCATTTGTAGCTTCTTGAAAAAAATTCCTCTTTCTTGTAGATGCATCTTTCTTATTTTAATTATAGTTCAAATTATCTAGGTGAATTTTTGGATGAAGATCCTAGCATTTTTCATTTGAATACCAACTCATGTTGTAGTGACTATAATTATTCTATCTCTTTCTCTTGGATAACTAACCTTCTTTCCCTAATCCATATTCTAATTTTTAGGTTGGAATTTATAATATTAATCCTTATTATTGAAGGACATATGAATATTTTCAATGGATTTACACTTTCAACACATGTCCAAATAATAGTTATTCATTATACAAAAATAACATGGTATGGATTCCAATAGTTTTATGATACATGACCACACTTATTATAGTTGAATCAAGCGATGGATGATTTGTTTTTTTCATACCTTCTAGGGTTGCCCTTTATGTAAACAATGATGAATTGTTGATGTTTTACCTCATTATTTGGGATTATTGCCTCTCTTTAAATATGGTTTTCATTCACTTGTATGGTTGTGGAGTGATAATTTTATATCTCATTATTCATGTAATTATTTTCCTCTTCATGGATACTCTTTTTTGGCCCTTTGATGTGGAAAATTCTACTTTCCTCTTCATGAGATACCTACCCATTATTTTTATAATAAATATCCTTATGAGGTTTGAAAAAATAAATGATTCCATTACCTTTAATGGTATATTATTTTTAAGCTAGTATCTTGGGATCTTTGCCTTTGAGATATTTTCTTACTTAGGTTGTCTTGGATCATTCTCCAACTCCTTATTTTTTATTAACATATCACAAACTTGTGTATTTAGGCCTTAATTCAAACATTATGACATTATTAATTATTTTTAAATTTATGCCAAGTCCCTTTACATTAGATTCCTTCCTCGTCAAAAACTTAGAGACAAATCCCTTAGTGTTCTTATGCTTGTAAAATTTACAAAAGGAAGCATCTAGATCTTGATGTTAAGAAAAAGAATATGATGGACTATTTAAATTTCATAGCTCATTCATGGTATATGCATATTTGGTATAATATGGTCTCATTTTGATGGTAGAATCTTCTCTCTTATTTAATCCACCATGGTATTAAAAATTTGTGAGCTTCTCTTACTTGGTTTACAACTCAAGTTGTGACTTTTCAATGATACATAGGAGAAATTATCCATGGATAATTAATCTATATTTAATCTCTTGATTCACATATTTAAAGTGACACCATAAATTTATTAATTAAAAGAATCCCTTTAAACTTACTTTTTGTATTTTTAAGATCTAGAATTATTTATCTCTTTAAATTTTAACCTTTTTGAACTTTTGTAGCATGTTGATTCATAAATATGTATCATAGGTGCCCAGAGTGTCCAATAACACTTCTCATTTTAGAATTTTGAGAATTCAGTGCATGAGTTATAAGTTGTGATAATATTTTTATGTGTTGATGTAATAGAGTCAAAGCAAGTGGACTATTTCATAATATTTATAATGTTTGGTGGTTGGGAGCCACCATGGCCAAATAGTTAATCTATGTAAAATATGAAGTATGTTATGCTAAGAACTATGAATTGTAATCAAGAACTAATATAAAGACTAATATAAGATGGATATTTATAATGAAAATTAAGCTAGAGTGATCAGGTTAAAAATGAGCAAAAGGAAAGGTGAGGCAAAAAGGATATGTTGATCTTTATTCCAAACATCATGATAAAGTTAAAATTTAATTTAGACATGTACTTAACAAATGTATGGCATTAAGTAGCATAGGATCAAATCTTATCACACATTAGGTAAACATATAAGGAATGTAGGAAAAATTGCAAATAAGAACCAAGTTGACTTTTAAATATTTACCACTATAGGCAAACAACATTAGCTCAAATTCAAGAAGAGTAAGAAAATGAAATGAACCTAAGAACTTCAAACTAACCTAGCATTGGAATAAGTTGACATCTATACATTCAAATGTAAACACTAATAATTCATAAAAACCATTCAAATCTAAAACTTAGAACAAAAAAGTGAGAGAGAAGCAAGGATAACAAAAGACACAAGCAAATTTTAATAAACTTTATAGAATTACTTATATTAATTGCTCAAAAGTTACAATTGGTTTTGGCTTAGAAAATTCCCCCCTCTCTTACAATTGATAATGCTCATTTTATAGGATACAAGGAACCATGTTGGTCATTCCTATCCAATAACAAAATTACAAGTGTTAGTACAACTATCCTTTCTATAAGTGTTCTAGAATACACTAGACTTTCCCTAATGGAATGATATAAAGGTAAAGTGTTTCACAATCTGTACATGCCTTTACGAATAGAATATTACATTTTGAAAATGTATAATGCTTAGGAAGAATATTCTTAATATAGATAATATTTAGGACCCTTGATGCTAAAGTCCCTTATTGATATTTTAGGGTCTTTATTGCTATTGTGGTCTGCATTTGTCCTTATTAATGCCTTTTGATGTTTCTACCTTCATTAATCTTTCTTTTTTAGTTAGGAACATGTCCATGACCTTGTTGTAGTCCATCCTAGATTTCCCTTGGTTCTTGTTCCTCACTTCCTACATGACCAGGGTATCTCTATGTTTAAACTCCTCATCAATGATGAGGCTTGTAGAGCTGGATGTAGTTAGCTTGGTGATTTTGGTCCCAAATAGTCATTTCATCTTGATTTGTAGCTACTTGTCATCCTCAAGAAGACTTTCCAGGTTCTTGAACCATGTGTTTAAGATTTTGATTTTGTCTACAAGTAGTCCCATAACTATGATTCAAGTGAGCTAAGCTAATGGTTTTTAAACTAGGGATTTGATCTTCCATCAAGATGTTGGTCAACTATTTCATTATATCCCTTAAAATCTACCATCAAGTGACTAAGATATTTACTATTATCTTTTTTTGAGTAAATCTCCACATCTTTCCTAGGAATGCCTTTGTGAGCTACCATGGCTAGATTTTTTTTAAAATTGATTATTAGTGGATTATAATTTAGCCTTTGGAATGAATTTTATTATACAGATGACAATTCAAATTCTATGGCTTGATTATGGTGAATACAAGGTTAAACTAGGCCTTTTTGATGGTTTTTATAGTTCTCTAATGGTGATAGCTACTTGAACTTGCACGAGCTTCATTAAGTAGATCATAATTAGACTACATGTTTATGCCCTTATGTTTCCTAGGAATTTATGCTCTTCCACTTGGCACATTATATTGATGTGGCTCTAATGTGGCATCACCATGGTATCCATGTGGCATTTTCACAACATTTTTATTGTTCATATTTTAGAAATTACCATTGTCTTTTGAAAATTTCCTACTTGATTTTTCACCATTGGATCATTCTTACATGGATTAACACATATTGTTGATATTGATCCAACAACTTGAATGCCATTGGTTACTCGCTACATTCCTCATGGTAATTACATTTGTCACTTATACATTCACCTTAAATTTTTAATATTCATCTCACATCATCTGATCACCCTCATTCGATCAAATGTGCTCCATTAGATCATCTTAATTAATGGTACCTCATTATCCATACACTATTGATTTGAATGTGTATGTTTATCTACAAACCATTGATCTTTGAAAGATGGTCAAGTTTTAATTTATAGCTAGTATCTATGTCATGTGTTATCTATGCATTCACCTTGACTTTTCAATGTTCATCATGCACATTATAATCATCTTCATTTGATTAAACATGTTCCATTAGATCATGATCTACCAAGTTTAATACCATTGGTTGTTGAGTGTTCTTTGTTTGAGATTGTGACACTTGTCACCTTATTTATTATCATGGGGCTCCATTAAAGATTTAACTTGACACATACCATTAGATCAATCTAGCCTAAGAAAATACATGTCATTGATCTCAAGAAGATGATTGAGATTTAACTTAAGGTTAGGGTATTTAACATTTTAACTTTAATCCTACACCATTGATCTCATTCATCTAGGACAACATGGATTATTGATCCTATGAATAAAAATGATGTTTAAGTCAGTTCTCAGGGAACATAAAATTTAAGCTAAAGTCTTGGAATAATGTTTTTATTCATATTAATAAATATGAATAAAGCTTTAGGATAAATTCTTAAGATGAGTTAGAGACATAATAAAGGGGACCCCATGAATAATCAAAGGCATAACATATAGTCTTAGGATAAGGCCTTTAGGATAAGTCTATAGACATAAAGAGATCAAATGTAAAAAAATTATACTAAGGTTTGGTCATTTTAATAAACAAAACTAAACCTTAGAATAAAAGTAGAACTAAGCCCATGGAATAATAAAAGGGACCCCACCTTTTGTTAGACCATGCTAATATAGAAGGGAACAAAAGGCTTGGAGATATAAAAATATCAAGCATAAAATAATTTATACTAAGGTTAGGTCATGTTAATAAACACAACTAAACCCTAGGATAAAAAATAGAACTAAGTCATGACATAATAAAAGGGACCCCACATTTAGTTAGATCATTCTAAGATAAAAGGGGAAAAAGGAGGATTGGTACATGAAGAACTTAGGATAAATATTTTAGACTAAGGTCTTGGTTGTGTTAATAAACATGATTAACATCTTAGGATAAAATATAAACTAAGTCAAATTAAAGTGTTCCTATGAAAATGTTCCCACCAAATTTTAATTCAATTCAAAGGGCATGAGCTATGGTAATTAGAGTTAGGGTTTTAAGTTAATCAGACATGAATTCAACTTGGTTTCAATAGACCAAAGGCTAGTAAAAGATAAACTCATTATTAAATCATAAAACCCAGACATGCTCATTCTAAATTGACTCTATTGGAGCTATGACCTAAAACATAAAATTCAAATGTTAGCAACTTTAGAGAAGGTTAAATTAGAATCATGATAAAATATGCCAACCAAATAAAGTGTTGATGATCTTCAAATAGAGATAAAGTGAAAACAACTATAATGATACTTTGATCAGATGAATTTTAAAATTTAGGATACACATTTTCATAATTTAAGATAAGGGTCCCCATCTTTTTAGATATGGGGGTATGTTGACCTTAGCATGTGGTGACTTCTTGGGGAAAAATAGTAATATGTTAGAATTCAGAGACTCTAGTTTAGACTAACAATTAAACTACTTATTCCATTCAATTAGGCATCATTATTAAGATAAGTTCATGGTTAAAACAAATTATGCACATGTAAAATTAGGATCAAACATCAAGACATAACCATGTTATGGTTTTGCTTTGATTCCACTTACTAATTTCCATAGAATTTATAGAACAACTTTTAGATTCATGACTTTAACCATTAACATTGAATTTTAGGATGTTTGGATGTTCATTAAGAACCATGAATTTGTTCAGGGATGTCTTGGGCATTGCTCTTCTACCAGCCATCCATCCATATCCCTGATATAGATTCCTTTAGCCCCACTCAAGGTCTTTCTCTACTACCATCCAAGCATCCATAGCCCCGATGGAGATTACAATAATCACCTTTTCTTAGAGAGCTCTTGAATTTTGCATTAAGGTTCTTATTTATGTAGTTTTCAAGTCATTTTGACTTTCTAGCAAAGGTTTATAACCAATTTATCTATGGTTTGGGATTTGGTCAAGTTTTTGATCTTCAAACAATCATACTTGGTTGTAAACTTTATCCTAGGCAATTAATGATTTTTAAGTGCAAGCATCATTGTATCCCAATAATCAAAGATTTCACTCTATATGTGAAATCCTTATTAGAACCAAAATTATATTAGAATAAGGTTTATAATTTCAAGGAATAATTAACCTATTTATTATTCTTTACTAGTTTTTATGAACTATAACATTAATCTCATACTTTAATGATCCATGATCAACCCATACTGAGACAACATACCTACATTCCTAAAATGTGAGGTTTATTTTGAGAATCATATCAATATTGAGTTTAGAACTATCTAAAAGGACTTATTATAAGCAAGGAATGAAGCAAAGAAATAAAACATACCAATAGAAAATAAACAAATAAAAGGCAAAGAAAAAGAAAGCAAATAAATATACACAAACATATGTACAAACAAGGGATCGGAAGGAAAGAATAGAAAGAAACTAACCTAGCCTACCTATACTAACACTAAATAATATTACAATCATTCCATGAAGACCCCAAGTGGGATAGCATAGAAGTAGTGCTTGAATTACTTCCCACTGGTGGGTAGTGTGAACTCTATTCCTTGTAAGTATTCATCTTGAAGATGTTGTCTCCAAGTATCTCAACAATCCGATAGGGACATATCCACAAAGTTGTGAGCTTCTCATGTTTACTCTTAGGCTCAAATGCCTTGTCCCAAAGAATAAATAAGTCTCCTCTATTGAACACCTTTATCTTTGAATGTTTGTTAAACCACCTCTTGATTGTGGTTTGGTGTCTACTAAAACTGGTAAAAGCCTCCTCTCTCACATCTTCCATTTGTATGGTGTCTAAAAACATTGAACTTACAAATTATTGGTCCTCCTCCATATATTCTTACATGAACCTATATGTTGGTAGCTTGAGGTTGATGGGGAAGATGGGTTTTTAACCATAAACTAGAAAGAATGGTGATGCCTTGAGAGCTTGTTTGACTCTAGTTTTATCTTCCCAAATGGCATACTTAAGTATCGTATGCCATGTTCTAGGTTTATCATCTGTAGAATTCTTTATAGCCTTGATCAAGTTATTATTCCTTGATTTAGATACACCATTACCTTGGGGATAGTGGTTTGATGATAAATTAAGAATTATGTTGTTATCATATACCCACTTAGTCATCTCAATAGATATAAAGGCATATCCATTATCATAGATTAGAGAAATAAGTGTTCCAAACCTTAAGCATATGTTTTCTTCTAAAATTTTTTTCACCTCTTATGTTTTACATTATTTAGTTGACATTGCTTCAGTCCACATGGTGTAGTTGTCAGTAGCAGTGAAAACATACTTGTGACCATCAAAGGAATTGGGGTTAATGACCCCCACAAAATCCAATCGCCATTAGGTAGAGGGTTTATCAATCATTACTAGTCTTAGTGGTATAGATGCCTTGGGATATTTGGTGTTGAAGACTTGACATGAGTGGAATTCTCTTACATGATTTTGAGCATCCTTGAAGATAATGGGCTAGTAGTAACTAAATCTATGGATATGGTGGGTTGTATTCCTTCCAAATGGATGCCCACTTCCTAGTTTTTCATGGAACATGTTTATGACCTCAGATACTACACTCTTGGAGATACACCTAAAGTATATGACTTTAAATTTATTTTTGTAAAACACTCCATCTTTGATCAATAAATGGGTTGCCTTGAGCCTTAGATATCTTTTCTATTATTTACTTAACCATACAGGACAATAACCATTTATTAGTAAGTGGATAATTAGATCATACCAATCATTAGGTCTGAAATTTTTTTACTCTACATGCATAACACTTAGCTTGGGATTAGTATTGGTAATCAATTGAGTTAAACCTTGAAACCTTACCAATTTTTAAGTCTTCATCTCAATGTCATATTCTTAGATCACAAATATCCACTTACCTCTCATTTCTCCTAGTTCATTTTGAATTCACATGATCCTAATTGTAGGGTCTGGTAGTATTGTATGCACCTTGTTTATGAGGATATAATGCTTGAAATTTTTACTAACTTAACCAAATGAACATGATTGTTTTTCAATAAAATCATAGTTCAACTTAGCATTTTAAATGTTAGTGCTCATCAAAGCTATTGGATGGTCACATCCATCTATATTCTCAGTTAGAACTGTAGTTATTGTATGATATAAATCAAAAGAGTAGAGATAAAAATCTTTAGTAAAGTATATACTTATCAAGACTGAGACCTATCCAATTACCTCTTCTATTTCCTTGAAATCTTTCTTGGTCCCCTCATTTCAAGTGATCTTATAATATTTCTTCAAAATTTCTTTCAAAGGTCTCACTATTTCTCTAAAACCAGACATGAACTTATTTAAAAAGTATATGTTACCAAAGAATGACTTCAATTCCTTCCTAATATTAGGGGGATCTATATTATATATTCAATTTACTCAATCAGGGTCTATATATATTCCCTCCTTAGTGATAACATGAGCTAATAGTTTTCCCTTGATAACATAGAAGATACTTTTCTTTGGGTTGAGAGAAATCACATACCTTATGCATTGTTTAAATACATGTTGTAGGTGCATAATATGATCCTCCCTATTTTTAGAAAATATAGTCAAATAATCCATGTATATGATAATGTATTTACCTAAAAGACCTTGGAAAACATGATCCATAGCCCTTTAAAAAGTGTCTCCTACATTTATAAGTCTAAATGGCATTATTTTCTAAGGAAAGGTGCCCCACTTAGTAGTAAATGTAGTTTTCATCTTGTTTTCTTGATTTACCAACACCTAGTTATACCCTAAAAATCCATCAAGAAAAGACATCATGGTAGAACTAGAAGAAATTTGTATTACTTGGTCAAGATAAGGTAGGATTAATTATCCTTCTCAAAATCTCTATTCAAATTCCTAAAATCAATACACAGTCTGATTTCACTATTTTTCTTCATGACTGGTACTAAGTTAGCTACACAAGTAGAGTTCCTAATGGGAAACACAATCTTGGAATCTAAGAGCTTCTTGACTTCTTTGTATATTAGTGGTTCTAAGACTAGCTTGACATTTCTCTACTTTTGTTTGAAAGGTTTTCAATTTTCCTTTAAAGGTATGGTATGTGTTATGACCTTTGGATCAAATATATTTAGGTCATTATAGGACTAGGTTATAACACCTTTATATTTGATCAAAAATCCTTTTGATATTTTGGACTCAGTATTTATATAGGTTGTACCAATATTAATTAGATGAGGTTGACCTTGAAGTCCAAGATCAATTGCATTGTAATCCTTCCCACTTACTTCTAGAAACTTGACAGTCTCAACTAGTTTTCCTATGTCAAATAGTCTTTATAAATATAGCATGAATTTTGGGATATTATTATCATTCAACTGAATGACGTTGTCATTAATTTTGCCTTAAATTTTCTCATTATTAAGGGTACTAGCCTCATCAATGATGTGACCTTCAAATACTCTTAAACTAGTCATGAAGTTTATGATCTATTAATCATCACTAAATACTTGTAAGTGGTTGAAATTATTTAGAACTAAGGTACATGGGACTATTCAATTATAAGGCTCTGTAACTTGAAACTTTTATTGGGCATAAGGTTGGTTTCAACTAAATCAAGTTCATCAGTAGACTTGTTTTCTTCAATACGTATTTACACAATGTTGAAAGTATCAAAACGTTCAATTAAGTACCACACTCCAAATTTATATTTCTTAAATTTTGACAACTTTCATTGATATTTACTCTTGAACTAATTGACTACTAGTTCAGAATCACCAAAAACTATATCTCCTTAGTCTCATGTTTGATTATAAATTGTAATCCAAGAATAAGTGCTTCATACTTAGCCAAATTATTGGTGAATGAGAACTAAAGTTTATAAGAGGCATTGTATTCTTTCCCAAAGTGATTGATTAATACCACTCTTACTCTAGAACCTGATTTGCATCTAGCACCATCAAAATAAAGTTTCTATAATCTAGGCATAGCATGAGAAGTGTCAAGAGTGTAAACACTAAGATCTGAGTTAACCATGTTGATACTCTCATTTATTACACTGTATTAGGTGATCATATGATTTATTTTATGTTCTCTTTCTATCCTAATTTGGTTAGGGACTCCCTTACAAGGCAACCACATATGTGAACAATATTTTGACATATAAGCATTCACGATCCTAGTCTAGTCTCTTCTCAAGAGCATATCATAAGCATTAGGGTTGTCCACTACTTGGATATCAATGAATTATTGGATATTTGGTTTATAATAAATATCCATTGGAAAATTTAATAATTCACCAATCACTTTGAATCTTGATTTATCTAACTGGGTCACAACCTTATCAAATTTAATGGGATTTAAACCTAATTATTCACAAATACCTTTAGGCATAATATTTGAAGATGCACCAAAATATAAAAAATAATTATGAAAATTCTTACCAAAGATCATAACTATAAGTATGAAAGGTGGAACATCTACCTTACTTTAGTGTATTACAACATTAGCATGTGTAAACTTTTGAGACTTACCAAGCTTCTTAGATAAAGATTCCAATAATAGATCCCTTTATTCTTTGATCTGACTCAACTCATGTAAGGTAATGTTAGATTTGATCCTTTTCATGTGCTCTAATATGTTATACCCATTCCTACTAGAATAATTAGATGCATTAGTGTTATGCTTAGAATTACTTCCCTTAGGAGGTTCTAGATTATTGTTTGTAGTATCAGAAGGAGTGTCAAAGTTATTTGGAGGAGTTGAAGTGGCCAATGGTTAATTATGCTCCATGTTTATTAGAGGATAATTATTCTTTATAAATTACTAAAAAACATAAATCCTTTTAGGAATACCCTCAGTCTCATTATCCTCTTGGAAAGGAAATTCAAATGTCTCCACCATGAGAGTTGAATCAATAGATCTGAATGACCTTGAAGAACCATATGTACCTACATCACAATCCTTATTAGGGAAAACTTTAAAAGTATCTAATTATTCTTTAAAGTATTCAAAATAATTATAAAACTCAACACAATATATTTCCCAATGCTTAGAAGTGAAATAACTCTATAATAGTTAGGTAAAGAAACACCATTAAGATTTATATCAAGAACATTCTTGATAGTATATAGCTCATTATTATTTTTGTTTTGGTAAATATAATTCTAAAATATATTAGTGGGCCTATTGAACCTTTGAAAGGATAAATTCCTACTAGATCTCTCTCTAGTATTGCGTACTGGCTTTTTCAACTAAAGGAAGTTAGTGCTAAGCTTTTAAACCATTTTGAGGATAGAGTCAATCTCATTCTTTGGTGCCTCAAAATTATGAACCTAAGTATTTTCATTAGATGTAGGCATTAAATATTTCTGACCCCATGGATAAGATCTATTGGAAAATATATTTAGGAATCCCAGGTTTTGATTAGGATATGTATGACTCAAAGGTAGTTGGTTCAGGACAAGCACATTTTGGTTATCATTGGGAATGACATTAAGAATAGGTAAATGTATATTGACATTAGGAATGGATTATGATAATTATCCTTAGGATTGCATCTGATCATTATTGATCATAGCCTCAACATAAACTAAATTAAATGTATTCATGGGCTCAATAACTCTTTTTATAAACACATAAGCCGTGAGATCTAAGGCATCCATATAAATTTCTAAAGCTAAAGCCTCATCAAGTCTATAAGGATATATGGTCCTACTAAACATATTTTGGAATCTAGCATTGAAGTATCTTATAGGCTCATTTTCATCTCTTTTCACTATGGTGAATTATTGGTATAGGACACAAAGACTAATGATTTTACCAAATTGATCAATGAAAACATTATTAAAATTAACCCAACTAGTAATGCATTCTTCAAGAAGGTTTAGAAACCATTCATATTTATCATATTTTAAATTAAAAGGGAATAGTCTACATGACATATTTTCATGAGTCAGATTCAATTATCTTAAAGTAGATTTGAAACTCTTAATGTGTTCTTCAACAGTTATAATGCCACTAGAACTAAATGTTGGAAAATAGTTTTTAAGATTATGAGGAAGGTCATGTAACACACATACAACATTGATTTAACATCCACCTAGCTACATTATACCTTGATAGGGATCAAACAAAAGAGCACCTTGAATTGGTAAAGTTGGCAAAGACTTTGAAAGTCTATGCTTGCCTTTGTCTCACCTAGTTGTCCAATAAACTTCTAATGAAAGTAGAGGTTCTCTAGTATCTGAGTGTGACCTTGTCCTAATTATAGTTATTTTCATCTTATGGGATTTGAATTATATTTTAAATATGATGTGTCAGTCTTATCTTTGTAGGGAATAATGATCAAACTTACACATCAAGTAAATTTTGCAAAGATTTATATAAAGGATGACAAAAGACAATAATATTTAACTAAGCTAGCTCAAAGATGTATCCAAACATGTAAATATGATTGATATTCACATTTTTAAGCTCAAATAAACTCAAAATTTCAAAGGATATATCAATATTTGATCAAAATAATAATTACTAACCTCAAACCTTTTGAATTGACAAATCTTAAGCCATATTCAATATAATTAAGCATATACCTTCAAAGAACATTGATGTTTTTCTAAAGGAATCACAAAGATCGGTTAAAGACCATAAATATAAATGATCTTTATACAACTAAGAAAATAATGACATAATTTTGTAAAGATTACACCAATCTATGAACACAATTCACAAGAATGAGAAAATATACTTCAAATCTATAAATATTTAACTGGCCCTCATTCTAGCACCATAAAAGCCCTTCTTATTGATTCCTAAATATTTATCATGGGTGCTAAGAGTGTTCAAAAACACTTCTCATTTTATAATTTTAATAATTCTGCACATGAGTTGTAGGTTGTGATAATCTTGTTATTTGTTGATGGAATAGAGGCAAAGCAAGTGGATTGTTTCACAATATTTATAATGTTTAGTGGTTTGGAGCCACTATGGCCAAATAGTTAATCGATATAGGATATGATATATGCTATGAGAAGAAATAGGAACTATGATCAAGAACAAATATAAAGACTGATCTAAGATAGATATTTTTAATGAAAATTAAACTAGAGTGATCTAGTTAAAAAGGAGAAAAAGGAAAGGTAAGGCATAAAAGAGATGTTGATCTTCATTCCAAACATCATGATAAATTTTAATTCTCATCTAGGCATGTACTTAACTAATGTGTGACATGATGTAACATAAGATCAAATCTTATCACACATTAGGCAAACATCTAAGGAATGTGGTAAATAATGCAAATAAGAACCAAGTTCATTTTTAAAGATTTACCCATACAAGCAAAAAACCTTAGCCTAAATGTGAGAAGAGTAAGAAAATAAAATGAACCTAAGAACTTTCAATTAACCTAGAATTATCAAAAGTTAACATCTCTGCATTAAAAATGTACACACTAAGAATTCATAATAACCATTCAAATCTAGAAGTTAGAATAAATAAGTGAGAGAGAAGTTAGGATAACAAAAGACAAAAGAAAAATTTGAAAAACTTTTCATAATTCCTTGCTTATATTAATTGATTAGAAGTTACAATTGGTTTTGGCTCAGAAAAATCACCCCCTGCCCCCTTTTACAATTGACAATGCTACTTTGATAGGATGTAAGGAAGCATGTTGGTCAGTCCTATCCAATTATGAAAGTACAAGTGTTAAGATAGTTATCCTTTCTAGAAATATTCTAAAATACACTAGACTTTCCTCAATAGACTAATCTATAGGCAATATGTTTTACAAGATGCACATGCCTTTAAAAATAAAATATTCCATTTTGAAAATGTGTAATGCTTAGGAAGAATATTCTTAATTCAGATAATCTTTAGGACCCTTGCTATTGAAGTCCCCTGTTGCTACTATAGGGTCTTTATTACTCTTGTGGTCTACATCCACCCTTCTTAATGCTTTTTGATGTTTTTGGCTTCATTAATCTTTCTTTTACAATTAGGATCATGTCCATGACCCTATTATTTTCCATATTAGATTTTCCTTTGTTCTTTCTCCTCACTTCCTATGTGACCAGGGTAGATCTATGTTTAAACTCCTCAACAATGATGATGCCTTTAGAGCTAGATAAAAAAAAAATTGGTGATCATGGTCCCAAGCAAGTGTTCTATTTTGCTTTGTAGCTACTTGTCATCCTCAAGGAGACTTTCTAAGTTCCCAAACCATGTGTTCAAGATTTTGATTTTGTCTACAAGTAGTCTCATAATTATGATTCATGTGAACTAGGCTAATGGTTTTGAAACCAAGGATTTGATCTTCCATCAATATGTTGGTCAACTCTTTAAGTTTATCCCTTGAAATTTACCTTCAGGTGACTAAGCTCTTTATTACTATATCTTGTTAGGTAAAGGTCCACATATTTCATTATAATGCCTCTATGAGCTGCCATGGCTATAAATTCTATTAAATTTCTCACTAGTGGAGTATAATTTATCCTTTAGATCAAATTCTCTTAGACAAATGATAATTCAGCTTCTCTAGCTTGATTATGGTGAATATAGGGCCAAAATAAGGCTTTTTGAAGGTTTTTATAGTGTTCTAATGTTGACATCTACGTGAACTTGCATGATCTTATTACTTAGATCCCAATTGGACTACGTGCTTATGCCTTTATCTTTTCTAAGATTCAATGCTTTTTCACTTGGCACATTATACTGATGTCACTCTTATGTGGCATCACCATGGCATCCATGTGGAATTTTTGTGGCATTTTTCTCATTCATATTTGAAAAATGATTGTTGTCTTTTAAAATTTTCCCAATTGATTTCACATTGTTGGATCATCCTTGCACACATCAACGTGGACCATCATTCTTAATTCAAAAACTTAAATGCCATTAGCTACCCACTACATTCCCCATAGTTATGACACTTATCACTTCCACATTAACCTTGAATTTTCAATGTTCATCTCTTACCATCCAATAAAATATGCTCCATGAGATCATTATGCTTAATTTTATCTCTTATTCTATGGAACATTGATCTAAATGTGTATGTTCATCTATGGACCATTGATATTTGAAATATGCTTGAGCTTTAATTTATGGCTTGTAGGTATGCCACATGTCATCTTCATAATCATCTTGACTTTTAAATGTTCATCACACACCATATGATCATCTTCATCTGATTAAACATGCTCCATTAGATCATGATCTACCAATTTGAATGCCATTGGCTGCTGAGTGTTTTGTGGTTGATATTTTGACACATGTCACTTTCTCACTTGTCAAGGGGCTCCATTGAAGTTTTGACTTGATATGCATCATTAGATCAATCTGGCCCAAGCAAAAATGTACCATTAATCTCATGAAGATGTTTGAGCTTCAACTTAGGGTCAGGGTCTTTTACCTTTTAACTTTAATCCTACCCCATTGATTAGGGAATAAGGATCTTTGATCCTATGAATAAAAATGATGTTTAACTTAGTGATTAGGGAATATAAAATTTAATGTAAATTCTTAGACTAATTTTTTTATTCATATTAATAAATACAAATAAACCTTTAGGCTAGTGTCTTAAGCTAAATTAGAGACATAACAAAGGAGAGCCCATGAATAATCAAATACATAGCATATAGTCTTAGGACAAGGCCTTTAGGCTAAGTCTATAGACATAAAGAGACCAAACATAAAAAAATTAGACTAAGTTTTGGTCATGTTAATAAATATGACTAAACTTTAAGATAAAAGTAGAACTAAGTCCATGAAATAATAAAAGGCACCCTGCCTTTAGTTCGACCATGCTATGATAGAAGGGAACAAAGGGCTCAGGAAAATAAAAAGACCAAGTATAAAAAATTCTATACTAAGGTTTGTTCATGTTAATAAACATGACTAAACCTTGGGATAAAAAATATAATTAAGTCCATGGAATAGTAAAAGGGACCCCACATTTAGTTAGACCATGCTAAGATAAAAGGGAACAAAGTGGGGCTTGGTACATGAATAACTTAGGATAAATATTTTAGACTAAGGTATTGGTCATGTTAATAAACATGACTAGGACCTTAGGATAAAATATAAACTAATTCAAATTAAAGTGTTCTCACAAAAATGTTCCCACCAAATTTGAATTCAATTAAAAGGGCATAAGCTAGGGTAATTAGAGATAGGGTTTTAAGATGACCAGACATGAATTCAACTTTATTTCAATATACCAAAGGATAATAAAAGATCACATAATTATTAAATCATAAAACCTAGACATTCTCATTACAAATGGACTCCATTAGATTTGTGACCTAAAACATAAAGATCAAGTGTTAGCAACTTTAGGCAATCTTAAATTAGAATCATGAAGAAATATGCTAGCCAAATTAGGTGTGGATGATCTTCAAATAGATATAAATTTAAAACCACTATAATGGTACTTTGATTAGATGAATTTTTAAATTTAGGGTATACATTTGCATAATTTAAGATAAGGGTCCCCATTTTTTTTAGAAATGGGGGTATGTTGACCTCAACATAACCAAAAATCCCACACTTCCTTTTTAATAAACAAACATAGAAGAATATATAATGAGACATATTTTTTATAATACCATTTAAAGTGAAAATATAAACATGTTATAAAACCAATATAATATATAAAATAGGTGGATAAACCACACTAAGATTCAACAGGAACCTTTGACAATAAATGTTTTCCCCAAGTTATATCCTATGAAAAAAAATTAAATAAAAAATTAGATAAAATAAATACTATCATTATTTAAATTCTATAAAAATTGTTATACACGTGGGGAACAAATGGTTTTATCTTCAAATATTTCTATAAAAACATTAATAGTTATTATATCTCAAAAAATATATGTGTGAGTATATAATGAGGAGGTGTATACACATAATACATTTAAATTTATCATTTACTAAAGGTTTCTCTTATAGTGGCTTGTCAATGCATTGATCTCCATAAGTGAACACCTAAAATGGTTTAATAAGAATGGGATGAGAAAGGCTTGTGGTGTTTTGAGAGAGATATTTTTATTCTATCTAATTAATCCATTTCTACTATCAATTTTACCTTGAATGAGTTTTTATCCATATATCTCTCTTGTATGTCTTGTATCCAAATTTTATAGCTTCCTTAATCCTATGGTATCATCCTAAATAATACCATATGTTTTGTGTTTTCACCCATCCTATATTATATTATCTAGCTTGATATATTAATATCATGTCTTCTATCATTTTTAATATATCATCTTAGCCAATACAATTCTATGTTAGCTGACTTATTTCAACTAGGTTAATACTATCAACTTTTAGTTTAGGGTTAGGTTTGGGCTTGGATTAGTATATATATGGGTCATATTTCATTAATATCATATCATATACACTTTTTTTAGTTTGATTTGACTCACACTTTTTCCTTAATTACATTTGGGAGAGTTAGTCGTGTAGAACATTATCTTTGAGGATTCTTGTCTTTTGGTGTCATTTAAGAGTAAAAAGAGAATTCATTATGATTTACTATATGAGGATATTTTAGGTATTCATATAATATTTTTATGTCTTTAATATACAAAATTATCTTAAAAGTCTCCATTTCATCCAAGGGGGTGATTGAACTGTTGGTGGGTCCACCCAAATGTAAGTATATTATATCCCTATACTCTTTAATTTTTTACTTAGTATATTAGATGTTTCATCTTAATTATTTAATATATGTATGTGTATCCTTGTTTGTTCCTTCTCAAAATTGAATAAGATGATGTGTCTATTGTATTCCTTATAATTTCCATAATCACTTGCACGGACTCCCATTTAGTTAACCATGACACCTTGCATTTTGTAATCATTCTAACCCATCCTTAGTTTATCTTTGTATAATCATTTTCTATATAATCATATTATATATTTTTAAGGTCTGGTGATAAATAAATCTTTTTTCCTTAGTACTAGGTTTTGTAACCCATCATATTAAAATTTGTGTATTTAGTAAACCTCTACTATATCTATGAATTCATTTGGTCCTTACCTAATCATCCAAGTATTGAAATTTATATTTGATTGACCTTATTTGAGTCTTATTCTATTTATAGGAGTATAATTTTAGGTCACCCTATCTTTTTCATACTTTTTTTTGAAATAAATTTAAATATTATTATATATTCATTTGGTTTAGTTTCTTATAAAATATTGTAAACCATCATTCCAAATATATTATCCAAGTTGATATAGTTCTTTACCTAATCTATGAATGGTATCGACCATCATATTATCATTCTATGTTTTTTCCAAAATGTATTGGCCAAGCCAATACCATTATAATTTCCTCGTTAATTTCATTGCATGTTTAAAATGTAGATTTTAGTCTTTATTTTTCTTTTATATAATACTTAAACTATGTTTTGGTAGTTTTAAAAACTAAATAGGAAGTGTCATTCTAGGTGAATTGGTGATCTATTTTATCGACATCATGGTGTGAGGGGTATTTACCTAATGCTAAAGCATTTAGACACACTATACATGTACTTCAATTTATACATATCTCATGATATATAATAAACTCCTAAGGTTTCCCTATTTTAATTTAACTATAGGAATCCAACCATGTATTTGATTTTTTAGTGCACCAATAAGCAATTAGTCCTAAGAAGTTACTCTAAACTTACCTCAGAGATAAGATAATATGGTCATAGGTATAGTTAAATCCTTCATGGTTAGTTATTTCATGACTTCAATCACTTATTTATGACTAGGATCATTATTTATGGGAACTTACAAACTAATCAAATCCTTTTAGTACACATCCCTATCTTATTTTATGTAGTCATATAAAATTTCTAAATTAGTATTTTGAGTGTGGCTTATGACACCCCATCCATAGGTCCTGTTTGCATACTCCTATAACCCTTCTAGACACCTTTTTCTCATTACCAGTCATCCAAAACCTTCTAAATGATCATTCCACCTTATCTAGATAGTATTCATAGTGTTAATTTTATTCCCCTAGGTATTGAGTCTATAGGATAAGAACACCTCATAGAGAAGTGTCCCATTTTCATCAGTCTTATCCATTTTAAATTTGATCCCCAATGGTCACTTTCATCTAGTTCTTATCCTTAATTAGGTTATCCTAGCATAAATACATCTAACCCATGACCAATTATTCCCTACAAAAGCCCACTCAAAGCTCATTTACAAAGGAGGTGACCAAACATACAAAGTAAGCAAGAATACAAACAAAAAATAAGGAAAACTTACCTATTATTTGTACATAGTCACCCAACATAGCTAAAAATCTACTCAAATCCTCATACTAGTCCCTAACCACATCAAACACTATCAATTTGCCATTTACATTTGCATCACATTATTGCACAAAGTACACTAGGTAGGAGAACTACATATGGCTTGATACCTCTTTAGAGTTTTGCTATGTAGGCAGCATTCCCACACAAGGGATGTGGATTACACATTTATTACATATTTCACACTAACCCCCTTTTTTTAAGTGACTCAAATGTCATTCTATCAAGCATGATGGAGGGTTAGGGTTTGAAGATAAAATCAGCTCCACAGCGATTTCCATCAATAACTAGTGCTTGATTTTTCATAGGTACAATGCAACTACTTAGAAAGTTTTAGGTCTTTATGACTAGTTTAGATAGTAGTAGAAAGAATGGACAATAGTGTTGAACACCAAAGTGTCCACTTTTTGGCATTCCTATCTTTTCACCTAATGAAAGCTAGATTTAGGTTTATAACACCTTCCTAGTCCTACTCAACCATTTTCAACCTTTGTATCAAATGCCTTAGTTTATTTTACATCTAAGTTATATTTCTTCTTATTTACTGTTATTTAGAAAAGTGAAAAAGATAAACAATTAGAAAAATTAGGATTGTATTTATTGATATATTAATCCAAACCCTTAACTAAAATAGGAATAAAAATCCATTATTTCCAAATAAGTTAAATAATTTAGTGAACCTGACTTACTTCGTTTGTACACAAAAACCCTAAAAAACCCTAAAAAAACTAGGGAAAATTCCTTTATGATTTTAGTAATATTTTTTTGATTTTTATTGCATATATAAATCAAAATTTCACATTTAATTTTTAAAATTAACCATATTAATTTTAAAAATTATTTTCTTTCACACCCTAGTTGAATATACTAGGTCCCTATGATTTTGAGGTATCACCTTACATGTTAGTGAGCTTTGTATCATTTTTATGCATATTCTAATTTGATGTTTTTCAAATACTAAATTACATGTATTTAATCCTTTCTTTCATTTTTTAACTTGTCTTACTTATGCCAACTAAGCTCCTTGCATCTCTTCCTTTGAGATGAATTACAAGAATTAGTGACAACCCTCTTGAATTCACCTAGATTCCTCCAACCCATCCATATACCATGGATAAACAACTAGCTCAGTTTCCTACTATAGATCCTACACATACATATTACACTAATTTTCATGAGGATAATTCTGACAATGAGTAGTATGAGAATAAAAATGATGATATACACATCAATGTTCATATTGATCCACTTCCACCTATTGTTTACGATGATGTTATCATTAATAAAGATATGCTTCTATAAATTCTTAGAGAGAGACTTAAAAAAAATCCTTGAGATCATGCCATTATCTTACAATCTATCATGGAAATTAAAAAGGCTAAGCAAGTTTAGTCTTCCATTCCTTCAAGACAACTAGTTGTAAATGAAAATATGGGAGAAACTATGTCTCAACAACCCCCTATAGAATCCCAACCTTCCTATATGGCACCACCAGTTATGGCTATTACATCTTCACCTCTTGATGTGGATACCCTTATGTAAGAGATTAAATCCCTTCAATCTAAGGTGATACATATTGATCAAGGTGACTCTAGATCATCATAGGCTTTGGACTCTTATGCTTTACTTCATTCACCATTGGCATGCCATATCACTTCTACACCCTTGCCACCAGGTTTTGTTTAACCTAAGCTCACTCTATATGATGGAAATGGTGATCTAGAGACATACTTGAGAGATTTTCATGTATCATTATTAAACTATGTTCTAAATAATTGGTTAATAACCAAACTATTTCCATAGAGTTTAAAGGATTATGCTCTAAAATAGTCCTATAGTCTATCAAATCAGTCAGTCAAAACACTCAATCCTTTAGCTGACATGGTCCTAGATCATTTAAACATTAACATATGTGACAAGGTTTCTTATGACCAAGTTTTACAATAGAAACAAAGGTTAAATGATCATATCATAGATTATGTTCTTATATATAAGACTATCTTGTCTAAAATGACTAGCCCCATGGTCAATCAAAAATTGCAAGATCTCTTCAAACAGAGTCTTTTGTCAAATTTTCATGAGTCAATAATGTTCAAAACATTTTCTTCCTTTACTGAATTATGTCATACACTAAAGGAAAGGGAATTCAAATTACTTTCAATGGGAAAACTCAAGTACACAAGCATATCATAAACAACAAACAAGAGTAATAATAAAGTTCCATACATAGTAAAGGTTAATGATATCAAAAGTTAAAATCAACCTGCAATTAATGTAGCTTTATATTCCCCTCAATGAGTGGTTTTATTAGTGCCTCCTCGATGAGCCTTTACCAATTTACCAGTATCTATAACCAGAGTCTTAAAGTAGCTATTAGAATGCAATATCCTATCTCTCCCTCCTATTTAAGTTCATATGATAAATCCTCTTCCATGTGGATATGGTCCTAATTAATTATATTATTTTGATAGGGCACTAGGCCACATAATGAATATATGCATTAGTTTACAACATAAGATATAAGACCTGATACATGGAAACCTTATTGATCTTTGTACTCTAATTGAGCATCCTCAGGTAAAACAAACACAAGACAAGGCTCTAAATTTTTTCTCAAATACTTTCTCATAGCATTGTAAATAAGAGATAGGGGGCATATGAGGTGTTTACCATGCATATCATGCACACCATCTAATGGATACATAATAGGTACCTTCAGTTGAGTCACATCCTTTAAGCAACATGATTAGTGTGTATAATTCCAGAGTTCCATCTAGACCTTTTATCTCCTTCCCAAAGTAAGAGATAGTTGAGGATGATTCATATTACCATGCACTATTTATCAGAGCCTACATTGATCACCATCCCATTCATAGTGTTCTCATAGATAATGGATATAGTGTGAACATGTGCATTATGACATTGATTTAGCATTTGGGATATTCAGAGTAGGATATTACCTTGATGGGCATAATTTTTAGTGGATTTAATGGACACCTATAGATTTCATTGGGTGAGATTATACTTCCTATAAAGGTTGGTCTAGCACATGTTACCACATTAGTTATTATTGTTCCTAGTGCAAGAGTCTTTGACATGTTGCTTAGTCAATCATGGATCCAAAAACTATATAGTACCTTATATAGTTCATGGATGCACAAAATACATTCACTCTAATCAGGTTGTTATAGTTGGTGGAGTTCTATATGAGTTACCACTCCCCACTTTAGAGCCATCTCCTATTCTATAGTCACCAATTTTAGCTCCACCAATTAGAATTCTTCCTCAAATTTATATTCAGACACACTTGAGGCCTCCCTCTCTAGTATGAAAAATTCATACACTTCCATGGAGGCCTTTCTTAGAGTGAGCACTACATCAGTGATAGTTTCAAGACTTTAGATAGTCTCTAGCTACAATATTCACACCTAAGGTAGTATCATTGATGTCTCATGCCTCTACACATAGAGAACATTTTTAGAGAGCTTATTCTACTAGTAGATGGGTCCTTAAGATCCCCACATTTGTATCCACTTCTTAGAGTTATAGGGGACCCCATAGTTGGTTTATACTATAGTAATATTAGAGCACTTATAGCATACAAAGATTTTAGAGTCACAGTCTCAACCCTTCCATCATGCTTCATGATCATGCATTATCCCTCTCCTTGATATAAGACACCATGATAGGGAGTCTCTTATGAGACTCATTATTTAGTATCATTTCTTCTCAATCTTTCTTGTACATAATTTCTCAGCTTACTTGTACATAGTTTCTTTTCACTTTATTTTACATAGTTTCCTTATGATTACTTGTATATAGTATATTTAAAAAGACTAAAAAATATATAACATGTCAAAATACAAAAAAAATTGAATAACTCAAAACACCAAAAACATTTCAATTATATGCATTATCTATTGTTTACATTTATACTACCATCCTAGACTTGCATTTTGCTATTATATGCTATTGTTTGTTGATTTATCTACATTACCATGATTCACTTGATTTTATTTGAGTGTGTGTAGTGATACCTATATCCTTGATTTCTTCACTCTACCCATTGAGGGGGAATCTTACTTTTACATTTGAGACATATAGTGACATATCTACCCACCAGGGGCATCTTCTACATGACTACAGCATCCAAGTTATGCCATTCGTATACCATATACTCTACTTATCATGTTGATGTACATTACTTACTAGCTTACATATATTATTATATCAACACTCACTAGTATAAATCACTTGTGTATTTATTAGTATCTACCTAGTCTTATACTACATGTTTTGCATATTTTCACTTCTTGATTTTATTATTTAGATGTAATAGTATTTATAGAATTTACATTCTTTCCTTTCTTAATTTGAGTATCTAGATGTGACTACATTTATCAATTCCTATTTTGTTACTTGTGTGCCCCTTAAGACATTTACTAATGTCATTTTATTATACTCTTGTATGTGCTTGTGGCCCTCATTCAAATCTTGCTTATTTATAAATGTATGTGTATGTGGGTATTTGAACATGCCTTATATGCTTGTTTTCCTAGTTTGAGTGACATGTGCCCATGTCCCTTATTTTCTTGGCCCTTTAGCCTCTTTTGTATGCTTCTTGTTGTTTGCCTTGCATGCTTGTTTGCTTTTTAGTTGTTTGCAATGCCATGATGCACATCATGAATTATCTTGCCTTATTAGATGTCATGATGGAAATCATGCTCCATCCATCTCTAAAAACTAACCATATTTCTAGTTTAGTTTAGTATACTACACATGTTATTAAATTATTACATATATTTAGGCATGCCCATGTTGATCTAAAAATCTCCAATACAAACTATGCTATATCTTGAGACATCTTTTGGATTATCATTTTTGTATCATGCATTTCATAGCATAACACACGTGTAGGGATATTTCTTTTGAGGGAAGTCATTATAGTTTATTCATTCCTACCCTCATAAGAGGGGGCCACAAATAGGGGTTTTGTCATAGAGATTAAAGCCCTCTACTAATCAAAAATATTTTTTATAACACTCAAAACATCAATCAAAATTCAAAACACATAAAATAGACTAGATAAATAGGAATAATCATCAAAAATAGTAGAGGATAAGAGCACCCCATTAGGACTATAGTTCCCTATAATAAAGTGTCCACTTTTTTGTGCTCCTATCTAAACAACTAAAAACCCATTTTTTTAAAAAAATAGATAGAAAGGTAAGGTCAATTATAGTTTTTCAACTAAAATCTAGTTTAGATTGGGTAGTTGTAGTAAATTTTTACCTATATTATCTAGATATAGGGGCATCATGCATGGCATGATGGCTCTCACTTCTAGTTTTAGATTGGGAATTTGGTACAACTTCCAAATTAGAATCCATGTTATAGACACCAGTGATTGGAGGCAATATGCATGGAAAATTTACCTTGTTTTATTTTTAGTTCATTGTATTACCTAGGTATTCTTAGCAGTTTCATGCCTTATTCTATCTCGAGGTGGTAGGCATCATTTTAGAGTGGATTTCATATAAGCCTAGTTCTTAGTTTCAGAGTGGATTTCATATAAGCCTAATATACACCTTTCAGAGTGGGCAAGATTGGATTAGTTTTTAGTACACATTCATATATCCATGCCACATTATCAGATTATATATCATTCATGGGATTCATGAGCCATATCATACAATAAACATTCATACTGGTATTAGTTCATATTTCACACTTAGTGGGTAATGATAGAGCCAAAGTAATAGCTAGCCTTTGTATTCTTAAGCCACCTACTTAGAGGGATTGGACACACAATCCAAACATAAATTAACACATGCATGATCACATAACTTCACTACATAGTGGTGATAATGGAGCTAAAGGGAAAAACTTTATATTTTTGAGCCACCCTTAAGGAATTAAGAACTCAGCTCCATTCATGATATTACTCTTGGTAAAACACATACCCAGCATCACTCAACATTACTCAACATCACTCATAATCACAATAGCTTTTTTATTGGTTTGCATACTTGATGAGGTGTATTTATTCACTTCTCTACCTCTCTCTTTTACCTAGCCTTTATGAATTCTTATTTTAGACATAGTGTGTCTAGTAAGAACCAAACTACTCCTTGTTTTCTCTTGTAGATTTATGCTTCACACTATGCTCTCTACACACACTTAGCATCACATATTTTCATGGGATTCACCCTTTTAGGTATGTTTAGTTATGATATCTATTTGTCCTTTATCCTAGTAATTTGCTTTTCTATATCACTAGAATAAGGGGGGGGATGTAGTCATATAAAATGTCCAAATTAGTAGTTTGAATGTGGATTATGAAACCCCATCCATAGGTCATTTTTGTATGTTCTTGTAACCCCTATAAACACATTTTTCTCATTTAAAATCATCTAAAACCTTTTAAAAAATCATTCCACCTTACCCAAATAGTATTCCCAATGCTAATCTTATTCCCCTAGGTCCTGAGCTTGTAGGATAGGAGCACCCCATTTGGACTATAACACCCCATAGAGAAGTGTCCCATTTTCAATGGTCCTATCTATTTACACTTTGAGCCCCAATGGTCATTTTCATTTGGTCTTTATCCTTAATTAGATTATCCTAATGTGAATACATCTGACCTATGACTAATTATTCCCTATAAAATCCCACTCAAATCTCATTGACAAAGTAGGTGACCAAACTTACAAACTAGGAAAGAATACAAACAAATCACAAAGGAAAACTTCTTTATTCTTTAGACATAGTCACCCAACATAGATACAAACCTACTCAAATCCTCATACTAGTCCCTAGCCACCTTAAACACTATCAATTTAGCATTTGCATCAACATCACACTATTGCATAAAATACGCTAGGTTGGAGAACTACATATGTCTTGATCCCTCTTTAGAGTATTGGTATGTAGGTATCTGCCCAATCAAGGGGTGTGGATTGCATGTTTATTACATATTTCACACTAACCCCCCCTCTTTCTTAATTGACTCAAATGTCATTTTATCAAGCATGATGGAGGGTAAGGGTTTGAATACAAAATTAGCTCCATAGTGAGTTCCATCAACAAATAATGCTCAATTTTTCATAGGCACATTCATGCATGTACAACACAACTACCCAAAAGGTTTTAAGTCTCTATGATTAGTTTGGATAATAGCGATAGGAATGGACAATAATACTAGACACCAAAGCATCCACTTTTCATTTCTCCTATCCTTTCACCCAATGAAATCCAAATTTAGGTTCACAACACCTTAACAATATTGAAAACCCATTTAAAACCTCTATATCAACCATCGCGGTCTATTTTATAGCTAAGTTATATTTCTTCTTATTTATTTCTATTTTTAGAAAGGTGAAAAAGATAAATAGTTGCAAAAATTAGGGCTATATTTTTTTTATATTTTGTATTGATTTATTAATCCAAACCCTTAACTAAAATAGGAATAAAAATCCATTATTCCCAAATAAGTTAAATCATTTTCTTAAAATAGTTAGCTAAATTTCAGCTTGCTTATTGTATAGAATATATCAGCTAGTTGGTTACCATTTTATGACATGTTTATGAACTACATCACATAAATTGATATAGTTCATTATGTTTTTCTCTACATCAAACAACACTATACCATTTTTTGTGTTATCCTTACGACATTGTTATCCAAATATTGTATTTTACCTAAATCAAAATACATCAACCAATTTACCTTCTATCCTCCCTACTATATTGGTCAATGCAATAAGGTTTTATTTCCTATCCACTAGAGTGTTGATTTTTTAATATAACTATATTAACCAACCTAATATTTTACATTCCAATCCTAAACTATATCAGTCAACCTGACACAGTCTTCTATTAGTCCTAAGAACATATTGTATCTACCTACCTGATATTATCATTTTTATATGATATTCCTTTTTATCCTACATCATATTTACAACCTATTATTCATCATGATGTCACATATTATATTTTTTTTATAAAAATCCTCAACCCATTCATATTTTACATGGTATGTTTGTTTCTTTCATATTTTCCCACTATTGAAGATAAATATTCATGGTGTCACTTCTATAAACATAATTATATATGTATTGAATTTAACATGGTTTAAATAATCCAATTTATTAATCTATAATAATCTATGCAAATTATTAATAAGTTCTTTGATGAAAAAATTATTTACACTCCCAACAAGAGTGGTGGTATATAATCCATTCATCTACTATTATATTTAGGATATCCATTACCATTTTTTGTAATATTCCTCCCAAGACTAATTTTTTAAACCCCTCATCTTTCAATATTATTCAAAAAAATCCTAGTACACTTCTAGATACATCACAATTCCTTGCAAATTTTTTCCAATAAGTTACCCTTATGTAAGATTCCACTAGCAATCAAATGACCTAAATACAAAACCACATTTTTTAAATGGATATTCAACCTCCTCATTTATTTATTAACTAAAAAAATCATAATTATCTCCCTCCTTTACTTAGATATGCCAATGTAAATATCATTCTTCAACCATCAATTCATAAAAAATGCTTCAAAACCTTCATAATGATCCTTTAGCTCCCTTAATTATGTTTATATACATTGGAAATTTTTTTCCAACTATCACATATAATGATATTAATTATCTTTCATTAAATATTATAATTCTCTATAATTAATGGGTCTAAACCAACACATATGATACTATCAAGCTTCTAGCCAAAAAAATTACTAGAAATGCACTAGATTGGTACCATCAACTTACCCAACATTTAATTAAACTATAGGATTTATTCAATTCTTTAGTCAATTAATTAAAAAATAATTACCTTCCTTAAAATAGCATTAACAACTTCATTAATGCTAAGAAAATTTCTATGAAATATTCCCATACTTTCATCAAATGATGGAAGTCATTATCACATAAAGAAAACCATAACATGAGTGATGATAACCTTTTAAAACACTGTTATATCTATTAAATCCCATCTTAAATAAAAATTTAGGATACTCTTACCCCAAACCTTAAAATAGGCTTTAGACGAAGCAAAACAAAAATACTTCCTTATGGCTCAATTTGAACCTCTCAAATTCAAAAGAAGTAATCTTTCCAAACTAAAAACATTATTATCACCACTAATACTTATAAAAAAATCCTCCCAAACCCAAAGTTGGAGCATAGAAAATATATAACAAAATTCCCTCCCACCCTCCTTCTAGTATGCATAAATTAAGAGTTTATTATCTTTGTCTAAACCATTAATCTATGATACTACTCACCAAACCATGGTATGATCCATATACATTTTTATGGTTTTATGTTAACATTGGTCACTCTCATGAAACACATCATGGAATCGAAAAACTTGTGGTATCTAGGTGAAAATATTATCCATGATGTTATTACCAAATATAGCTATAGAAAATATCTCAAAGCTTCTAAAAATTAAACTCACAATCCTAAATATACCAATCCCAAACCTAAAAATCATCTCAACCATTAGATCCCAATATAAAATATTCCTACAAATATGTTTGTGTTATTGATACCATCTATTATCACTATTATAACAATTCCTAATATGTGAATGTGAAAACTTTAAACTATTATTATAATCCCACTCATAAATATCCAGTTACTAAACTTAAAAAAAATTCTCTTGAAGACCAACCTCTTAAGGATAATTATACTACCATAGCTATACCATCTTATTATCCAAAAAATAATGATGATCCCACTCCACCATTGAAGCCTCAAGTTAGTATTTCAACCCTTATAGTAATATTCCTCCTAAATTCATCATTAGTAATTAAGATAAATATCATTATGGCTCCAACTCTAGATCACAATGGAATTTCCTAGACAAATTTAATTCCATGGCTTGAAAATTTACTCTAATGGAACTCACAATAACATTTCCATATCATCGATATTTCCTTATGAAACAATTTTAAGACATTGAAAATTCCCCATATAATGAATTTGAATTACCTAACCAACCATTTGAAGGTACAACACCTATTAAATTTCATACAATTGAAATCATTTCTTAGCATTCTTCCTCTGATAATCTTTATAGATGTTTTCCTAAAGAAGACATGACTAATGATGAAATTATTTTCCAAGTAGATGACCCACCCATATTTATTACTATTTTGATCAACAATACCTTAAAGATAAATTTATTGGTGGATGAAGGCTCATGAATTAACATAACTTCCTTTTGTTAATTCTACAACTTAGATATTCCAAATATGTTCTTAGGAAAACTTGACTCATGTGTTGTTCAATAAAAAAAACTATTCATTACATTTGGATTCTTCTCACTATATGAACCAAAATTTTACACACTAATTTGATGATTTTATATCTTCCACACTCTTATGGTAACATTGTATGAGAGATATTTCTTCTTATAGTATCCAATGCATTTAGTTTAATCACAAAGGCCAATGTTATAATCATGGATCATATCCAAACCCATGGTGTCTAAAACTACCTAATCCTAAATAAAAATATCATATTCCTACTATTCCTCATATTAATAGTCCACCTCTCCCCGAGTTTCTCGACATGGATCCCAATGTGCAAATCACCCTTGAGATTCTGATGATGACAAACCCAATGAGTTAAAAACTATCTTAACACCTCTTAAATACCACCTTACATATAATGTATCCTTCCATCTCTCCTACCATGATATATGACCATTCTTTTGATATATGATGATACTAAAAGTCCTCCCCCATGTAATTCTAATGAATCATCTCACATAAATATGAAATCTAATGTAATTATTTTGGGGTATCCAAATTACTTTAGGATCCTCTATCTCTATATCCTTACACTTTTAGTAACTTGAGGATATCCACCAAAGGTATCCCCAGTGAGAGTCTTCAACTAATTAATAATTCTTCTAACATATCATGTATATTATGATTATTATATAGTTATAAAATCCAAATAAATGATCTTGGATGTAATTCATTATCAAAATACTTTAGATAAAATTAATGATTTTAAATGTGAGGTTTACGTAATTCATATCTATTATGATTTAGATGATTACACTAATATATAACCTCAAGTATATGTTCACTTAGCCTATATATATTGTGATTCATATGAGTAGACTAATCTATAACCTAAAGTACATGTCCCTCTTACCAACCCTCCATTGGAAAATAGTTCATGGGTTGTCTAGAAACTTTATGATTTTCTAATATTATCTAGCTATATCATCCAACCAAGTAAAATTCAAAACATCTCCATTCATCTCAACTATATCAGACAACCCAATACATTTCAAAACATCTCAATTTATCCTAATAGTATTGACTAACCCAATACATTCCAATATTTAGTCTATAACTACACAAGCTAGACATTATCAAGCAATGATACAATTTATTTTTCATCACATTTACATCTAATTATATTGACCATGCTGATATAGTTGAAATCAATATTATGTCTACTAACTATATAGGCTATCTTAGTATAATTTAATCTATCTATTTTGTACCAAACTATATCAACCAAGCTAATACCATTCAATCAAAATATTTAATTTCTATTCAAGATCCCAATATTACATTAGATGTAATAACCACTATTTTAATAAAAATACATTCTAAGTTTGAAAAAAAATGTATTTATATCATGGATCTTAAATTAGATGTCAAACATTATGGACCTTCACTTACACTTCCTAGTGATGGAGCTATTTTATAATTACTCAATGCTATAGAGCCTCAACTCCATTCCCAACATCACAAGCTTAGAAATTTATAAAAAAAGGCTCATTACTTCAATTTTTTATGTTTCTACTATTGATCTAGAATCAAATTCCATTTATAAGCTTCCTTCAACTCCATATCATTTCTAAAATGATAATACTATGCTTGTTGAAGAAAATTATGCAATTAACATCGATACATCTACTAATCCTAAATTAGTAGTTATCTCTAACAAAATTCATCTTGAAGATAAATATAAGTATATCCAATTTTTTTTAAATATCACAAATCCTTTGCATGGTCAAATGAATATATGTTTGATGTCAATGCTAGAGTAGTTGTATATAACATCATGACATAATGAGATGTGAAACATGTGATTCAAAATAAATTCAAATTTCCACTTGAGGTTTTCATCTTATGTTATAAATAGATTATTTAGAATGGGCACGCAACATAGTCCTTGTCTATTAAAAAGATCACTATGTTATGTTGCATCTATATTGACCTTTATAATCAAAATTAGCATGTCCTAAATACAATTTTTCATTACCATCAATTATTTTCATTATCAATTCTAGATCTATATGTGAGGTGTTATCCCTAATTTATGGTTTCATCGAATATAATTAGATTCATATTAATTCCAAGGATCAACATAAAACCACCTTTATTACTGAGTATGAAAATATTTATATGTTAATATCCCCTTGGGAATTAAAACTATTGGATCAAATTATCAAGTGTGACCCACATATTGCATGACCTCATCCATAAAATAATCAAAACCTACATTGATGATATTATCACAAAATAAAATAATCATCAAAACCATCTTCTTGACATTTCCATCATATTTGATTCTCTTATCAAATAAAAAGTTTATATAAATTCTCAAAAGTTTGTTTTTCGTGTTACCTCCAAAAATATTTAAGGCCTATTACTCTACTTACAAGGAATTTATGTGGATCTCTCTATACTTTAATGTTATTTTAAACATGCATGTGTGTGTGTGTGTGTGTGTGTGTGTGTGTGTGTGTGTGTGTGTGTGTGTGTGTGTGTGTGTGTGTGTGTGTGTGTGTGTGTGTGTGTGTGTGTGTGTGTGTGTGTGTGTGTGTGTGTGTGTGTGTGTGTGTGTGTGTGTGTGTGTGTTTGTGTGTGTGTGTTCTTAACATATGCATTTATCTTGGTAAACTTTGGGAAATTCAAATATTTATCCTCAAGATGGATTACTACATCTATTCAATAAAATCCATCCTAAAGAAAGGTTTAACTATTGAATGGACTAATCCATGAAAAACACATTTGATAATATTAAGGAATAATTAATTCATCCTCCTAATCTAACACCACCTTATAATGATAATACTATAATATTATATATGTCATCCATCCCAATATTCATTAGGTCAATGCTTGTACAATAATACTAGTAAGGAAAAGAGAATGTCATCTACTATATCAGTCATGTCTTGATAGATTATAAGACCTTATACATGCATGTGGAGTGTGACAAATTTTAAATATAATTTGTAACTAAAAGGCTTTATAATTTCATGTTTTATTAGACCACTTATGTTAGTATCCATTTTTATCCACTTCTTTAATATTTCTTTCCTTGTTATATAATTATAAAATTGATACTACTCTTAATGGAGTTTGAAATAACAATTATTAACCCAAAATTATTCAAAAGCCAAGTGATTTTTGATCAACTTGTTTTTGATCCCATCCAAACTATGAATCACCTTCAAGACACTCTTCTCGATTAAAATGTCATTCTTATTGAAGGTATTGACCAAGTTATTTTCCTTAAATACTACATTCACAATTTTATAGTTTATCCTTAGGCACATGCCCTTGAATAACTTTAAATATTAGTTTATAAAATTTAAATCCAAAGTTATCATAGAAGATGCACTTATAGTTTCCATTAATTTGCATGAGGAAATTTTAACTCTCCACTTTGATGGATATTTCAAGGAGTTGTGGAAGGATGTGTCTTAGCATACCCTTATGGAAAAACATTATTATAGAATTTTTATTGAACTTCAAAATCACTAAAATATTGGTTAAATACTTATCCCATATATTTAGGCATACATTACTTACATGCCTTAGGAGACTCAAAGATTGTATTACATCAAATAAGTGGCATATATAAATCCAAAAGTGAAAATATTATTTCATATCATTATTTTTATTCCACCCTTGATAAAGATTGTGCACATTTCACCATGGAATCAATCCCACATGAATAAAATGTTATCTCAAATTATCTCACTTCCTCAACTTCTCTTTTTCATCCACATTATGTACTACATGACTCTCACATACTCATCCACATGAAGAAATATCCATCTACTTTAATGAAAAATTATTATTATTTTATTTTCCACATCAAAATATTCATTACTCAATAAATCTCATGATATAAAGATATCATCCAATTTATAACATCATACTTATCCTTCAGAGGTTGAATCTCATGAAAATACTAAACTATGAAAGTAATATTTAAACTATGTACTTAACTATACCATAATTTATTATCATAAATCCAAAATTACCTTACTTTGATTTATTACTAAATAATAAGTAGTGTCTCTTCTTAAGCAAGCACATGGGGGAATTTTTGGTGGTTTTTGTAGCAAACTTGATACAACCTATAAATGCCTATTATTATCATTAAAATTTGCACCCTATAAGAGGTTATCTAATCCTCCTAAATTAAGTTATATCATGGTAATAATACTATGTTTGGGTGACTTAAATAGTGGATTAAACCTCTATATAGGGATAACTCCCTTGGTGCATCACTTAAGAGCTAAAAACTAAGTGTACTAACTTGTAAGGTAAAAGGGAGAGAGAAACTAAAAATAAACTAAACTAGGGAGGTTATACACTAAAATATTGACCACTACCATACATAAGTAAATTCACAATGAACATAGAACTACTCTATTCATACACTACTCATAATTTTCTCCTCTCACATCAATATTTCAATATGAAGGTGTTATATGATGATTAGGAAAGGAGGGATAATTTCCAAGAGGTATATAAGATAATAATGGAAGATTTACTCACTTAACCTTCACAAAAACACTTATACAATTCATATGACATACAAGAGTGAGTTAAAATTTTACATAGGTGAGATAATGAGACAACATGTCAAAGAGAACTTAATAAATGCTAGACAAGATCAATCATTCATGCCTAAACACTAAAATATAGTCATAAGAGAAGGCAAAAATAGCTTATCTATTACTTTAATGGCTTAAAAAAGGATTAGGGATTTACCATATAAACTATAAGATCCATTAAAATTCTAAAATCAATCATATATATATAAGAGTGTGATAAAGAGAGAGAGGAGAGGCATAAGAGTTGTATATGATAAGTGTCATCTCAAGATGAATAAGTTACAAGAATTAAAATATAAAAATAGGAAGTTATGAAGTGTTATATCAAAATGTGTGTAGTTAATATAATCCTCTTATTCATCAAGGGTGGCATATAGTGAATCTTCTCCTTTTAGGATGATTCATCAACCTCATTCATAAAACTGCCCATTCTTGTTTATAAGGAATTACAAGACTATGTCTTGACATGTGTCACCCTTGACCATGATTATTGGAGTTATCTAATGGCATCCTAGGATAATTCAATGTATATTTCATCTTGGTTTATTTTAGGATTATCACTCAAATGTCTTCAAATTTATAAGAACCTACATTTGATAGAACAACTTGTTTGACTCAAATGGAAACCACAATGGCAAGTATATCTTTTGATTCTAGGCTTAGT
Organism: Torreya grandis; assembly: GCA_037957365.1. NCBI lineage: Eukaryota > Viridiplantae > Streptophyta > Pinopsida > Cupressales > Taxaceae > Torreya > Torreya grandis. The sequence continues at coordinate 231,990 of JARHVA010007658.1, read as the reverse complement.
CCTTTTCTTGAGGAATGTTATCACAACTTGAACACCTATAAAAAAACCTTTTATGGGGTTATTAAACCCATTTTCAATCTCAAAACCATCTCCAATACTGATAGATAGGTGTATTACGTCTATTAGGAGTTCTTGGTGGCATAAGTGTTCAACACCTTAAAACCTTCATGTGATGTTGTATTCACTATAGACATCCTTGTAGGTATTTACAAGCATATTACCATGTCCTTTTTTATTAATGGATGATTTCAAGGTATTACATTAGGATTTACTCATTCAAATTTCATTAAAAGCCATCATAACCTATATTTTTAGGCCTTACCAATCAATTATAATCATTTATAAGAGTAACCTTCTCCATCAATTGTCTTTAGGGGTTTTAACAAGGTTTAGGGGTGTTTCGGTTATTAATAATAATTCATAGATATATACCCATTAACCTAGGAAAAAATGCCACTAATTTAAATTCCATACACCTATTCAACATACTTTAACTCTGTTGGCTCCCATGCACATTGACTTTTGACTTTTGAGCAACAGAAACTGACCCTTTTTTATTATTTAGGCCTATTTGAGAGCTTGAAAAGAGTGATTTTGCATGATAAAGTGTAAAAGTGTTTTTATTTGGATATTAAAATCTCATTAGGTTATATTAAAACTAACATGATGTCTGGAATTTTTTTCTCCATCTTACCCTTCAAACTCACTCCAACCTTCATAAGCTCATGGTTAGAGTTTAAGAGCAATATTCTACTAATGATCCTAATAGTCTTATTTTGGTATTTTCTTCCTCTTTCAAGGTGATAAAAATTAATTTGATATTAAAAAAAGGTAATATATATCTCCTAATTTTATAAAATATTTAAAACACCTAAAAAACTACAAGCTTCTTCACATTTTTTACCCACAAGCTTGTAAGTGCACATTAGGCCTCTTGACTACAACCTTGAGAGTGGATCTTATTCAACAGGGATCCTAACATTTTAGAGGTCTTGATAAGTATTAAAATTTTATTTTTTTCACTTATTAACCCTATAAAAACCTCTTTATCTTTCACAAACCCCACAATTAGTCTTTCTTTCATTTAGGCGTATGACAGGCACGTAGTTCTTATTAAAGCCTAAACTCTCTTCAAAGGATGATTGATCTTCATGATAGCTTTAATTTAAAGTAAAATGGTCAAAAAATTTACACAATTTATAAAAACACTCCTAATATTTCACATTATTTTCATAACCCTCATGAAAGGTAAGATTTGTCCCTTTATCTCACTCTTGTATAAGTAGGCTTGTAGGTTATTTGGTCTTCTTGACTATAACTTTGGAGAGTGGATCCTCTTACATTGATTTTTTTATAAAATTTGTGATTTTAAAAGTGTTGTATAATTTATTAATATTCCCATTCATCCTAAAAAATCCTCCTAACACCTCATTCCACATTATACATATGCCTTTTGCTCCTAACTACCTGTTATAGGCCTGTAGGTGGTCACTAGGCCTAAAACGTCACTTTTATCTTATTTTTAATTCCTAATCCAATTTCTAAAATTATAAAATTGTGTAAAAATTGAATAATTATTTTTATATCCTATTAATTCCTCAAATGGTCTCAAATTAGCTTGAATATTCTCTTAAAACTGTTAGTTTTCCTAGTAGACTCACACAGTCCTTCATTTAAATACATTAAACTAAATAAATGTCCTTATCCATTAGAATATACCAATTAATATGTGATATAAATTTTATATAATTAATATTATTAATCTTATTAACACTAAAAACTCAAATCTCGTGCACTTATCTACCCTTTTTAGTTCATTTTTTGTACACAGCCCTTGTATATACCTAGAATCTATGATTTCACTATTGGTCTTTGAATTTTAGGTATAAATTATTATATATAATTTTAAAAATTAAATTTTATAATTAAAAAATTTATATATGATTCCATATGCACTTATATACAACCATTTGGGTGCTAATATTGACCTATAGGTCTGTAAAACCTGTAGGTTCAGCAAACTTCTTCTTGACATAACTTGGAGAGAAAAATATATCCCTTTGAATCCTAAGGATTTAAATTTGATATGAATCAATTAAAATTATTTGAAATTATATATTAGAATATTAATTTTCTTTCAAGGGTTATTTATCATGAAAACATGCCCACATTCAACTAGACCTAAGTCAACCATGGCTACTAGTTCTAAAAGCTCAATTGATCATGCATAGCTTCTTGAATTTACTTGAATTACATTAAATAAATTATGTTTTAATATGGTTTAGGGGTATTGATAAAAAAATTTACACTTATAAAAATCTCATTTAATTCATCACATACACTAAAACATCTCACATTTCTTGCAAACATGACTTTCTTGCTTGAACTACCAACTCAAGGCTATTTGGCATTACTCCAAACATGACCATGAATAAAATTTTGAAAATTTGGTATTGTATGTGTTATATTGTGATAAAAATAATTAAAAAAATAATATTCATGCATTCATTAAGATTACTAACTATGCATTTAGATAAAATATGACCCTGGTGGGGTTTTGAGTCACCTTTTTGTACCTTAACTTCTTATTGATTATTCATAAAATTAAGAAGCATAACTAGAGAATAAATGCCACAAAGTGTAATTGAATTACTTTCCCCTAAAATTTCAAATATCTTGTGCTCCAAATTTATCTTTCTTCATATTACTAAGTGAAAATTGACTAACTATTTTGAGCTATCAAGAAACCCACTAGAGAAATAGAGTGGATTTTTGCCTTGTTTGGCTCTTAAACTCCTTCATATGCATCGATTTGGGTTTTATAATACCATGGGGTCCATTATAGTATTTTTTACCTTTCCCACCAACATAAACCCTCTACAAAAGACCTCCAAAAACATGTTTTTCTAATATTTTACCTATCCTAACCTTTGGAACTACAAGATATAGTAAACTAGGTGACTATCCAACTTCCCATGACTTATACCGATGTGAACGAGAGTGATAAAAAATTTCACACCTTTATTTGTATTTAAATATCTCATTATTTATACATTAGAAAATAATTAATGGAAGTTACAAAGAGACTCCAACATTAGAAATCAATTATATGAGATTTTTAAAGGGTGTGTATGGATAAGTACAAGTATGATTTCACAACATAGGTGTTATCTAAATTTAAAATACCCCTATTACATGATATAACCTTTACATTTGATTTTTACTAGCAAGTATCATCTCAACATTGAAATTCACAATAAGACTAAAGTAATTTAAATACCTTAATCTTATCAAAAATACCTTAATCTCTCCAAATTGATAGAAAAAAACGTGATCAAATTAATATCTTTGTTACTTAGTTGATTTCTCTAGCTTTAGATCATGTTTGTTTTTGTAAGGTTCACCATCTTGATTCCTTGAACATTATTCCTCCTTGACTTGATTTCACACTTAACATTAACTTTGTCAAACTTACCTTCAACAATGTTAAACACATACTAAATACCATTAGGAATGACCATTTAGTGAAAAGACAAAGTGACTTGACACAACTACCAACTAGACCATCCTAAATGACCTTATAAACTTCTAAGGAAGATACACTACCTATTATCTTATATCATTAATGACTAATACAAGAACTTCTTACTCTTTGAGAGGATGAGGACAAAATAGATATATCTTATCTTCCAAGAGTGAAAAAGTTATTTGAAATGAGATAGTAAGCTGATATCATTCCTTAAAAACATCAAACAAGTCAAATTAAAATGAAGTAGCCTCTTGGGGTGACAAGTTTGGAGACCTACCATCTTATTCTTTATTAATTTACTTGAAAAACTACCTTTTTCAGTCTGTATTATACCATAAAATCCCTCTAAAATAGTCTAACATGCTCTTAGGGCTTAAAACAAGTCCTCCATCTAAACTTCACCTTATACTAGCTCATGTTAATCTTCTTCTAGCTTGATAGGAGCTGATATATAGGTAGTAACAACACAAGTTGAGAAGGGATTGGAGACTATACCTCTTTGATCATATTATTAGGTCTCAAAATAATATTTAGCCTTTTCTAATGAATCTTTAGTAGATTATTATTTTATTTTAACACCCTAATCAGTACCTTGTTCACATTGGAAAGGTCATCTCTTTCAATGTCCATTATCACTTGATCAACTTGTGCTCCATCAAGGTCACCTTTATCTTCATATTCAAAGGTTTATTTGCATCTCTCTTCACCAAGAGGTATTCCAATGATATCTTCCCCATATTAACTTGTACTAATGTCCTCACAGCCTTCTTAAGGCTTAATTATAGTTATAACTTGATCTTCTTCACTGGCCTCCCATAAAACGTGTTCTTCTTCAAGGATGGGCAACTCACACTCAAACAAGATTTTGAATTTTGAGATCCATATACTTATAATTATTTTAATTCCATTCACCAACCAATCCCTAAAATCTTGATATTATTTGGTCTTCAACCTTCTCAATAATGACTTCCTTCTTCATTTGAATGCTCTATTGAATTAACCTCCATGATGGGAAATTTTTAGGTTATTCAACTTTATTAATAAGTATTTATTTCTTTCATTAGATTCCTTCTTGAATTAGCCTCCATTTTGGGAAGGTTTTAGGTTCTTGAGGAGGGATGGGTGGGGATTGAATAGGCATATGTTCTTTTTTTATCTCAATCTCCTAATCTAAGATTTTTCCCTTTTGTTTATCCCATGACTTCACCTCTTGATTCCAAATTTGAATCTTAAAGGAACTTTTGTATGGATCTTGAGGAATGGGAAGATAATTTTGTGCCAAGATAGCCTCATTATTTTCCCCTCCAAGTGGAAATCAAACACTCCAAATATGATATATCTTGATCTCCAACCCTCTCAACAAGAACTTATTTCATCTTTTAGATGCTTTCTTAGATTGACCTCTATGATGGGAAGGGTTGATGAATGTTTGAAAGACTTGGGAGGTTTTTGAAATCAATTGAGACTTTTAAGGAAGAATGGGCTAATAAAAATAGGGCTGATGTGGAGTAGGAGAAGGCATATGAGGCTAATAGTACTGAACAATCTTCCCCTCATAAATTGCTAATTTGTCCTCTATGCACAAATTAGGCCACCTATGTATAACATGTTAGTAGTAAGTATTTTTTGGTTCTCTCTCTCACTAGGTTTCCACTTACTCTTAACCAACTACAAAGAGTCCATATTCTAAATGAGATGAATAGGGAAACTTAGATCATACTCTCTTTGTCTATAAAGATCATCATATGCCTCTCATAGATCACAAGAGTTTTTTCAAAGCTTTAGATAAAATTAATAGAATAATAATGGATTTGAGAATGCTAATTAAAACAATCACTAGGCTACCAAGTATAGACACCCCATTCTGGCCACAACATGGTTTCAACTGGGCTTCAAACTGATTTCCATTAAATAATGCAAATTAAGCCTAAAAATCAATGAACATCCCAATTTCATCCACACATCATTCATTAGTGATCAAAATCATTTTGATGCATTCCTATTTAGGGTATTATTTTGTATGTAATAGTAACCTCTCATGGATTCATCTCTAGTCACCTTACGACCTAACAACTAGCAGTTTGGCCTTTGGACCCATTAAGTAGACCACTTGAATATTTTATAAAAGATCTAAAATGATAATCATAATGAATCAACTAATTAAACTATATTAAATTCTTATCTAAATAATTCTTTTACAATTATTGAATATCTAAAAATGGAAATTCAAAATATTCAAAATATCAAGCTTATTCATGATTACTTTTATGAGTTGTCAAGCACTCAAAAAACATCTAACAAATATATGAATTTGTGAAACATGCCTATTAATTGAAAATCATAATTAAATTCCACCTCTTTAAATTAAATAGAGCTAAATTTGACTCACTTAGGGTTAGTTTAAACTCAACCATGTTAAATCTTAACCTACCTCAACTTGGGTGAGAGTTAAATTTGGAGGCTATAAAAAGAAGGCCTCACCTATTTGTCTTTAAAATTTTCTAGTGTAAATATATTCTACCAAAATACTTTCATAAAGCTTCATTATAGTGTTACCATGCCAATTTTATAATCCAAGACAAGCTAAGTCAACCAACATTACCAAGGTGCTAAGGAAAAGTGGAGCAATGCACCTTCATTGACAAAGATTTCTTAAGAACATAGTCAAGTAATCTAGCTCAACAATCAATTTTAGAGCTACAAGGAAGGTAAAAGTAAGATTTATTTTATTTTATAGTTGTGTGTTTTTTACATATGCTTTCCCTAGTACATAGGTAAGAATTGGTAGTTTGTATTGAGGTTATTTGGTTGTAATTTTATTCACTAACAAAAGACTAACAATCTTATTCATAATCTTATGTTACATTAATGGCATGTCTGGTGGGATCACAAACCCCACAAGCAATAATGGAGTCTTTTGAGAGATTTTTAGATCCAAGAATATTTCATTCTGGAGATTAATTTATTGATTTATTGCTAAATTTTCCATGTTTGACTTGTGACTATGGATTTACAAATTTGTGACTACATAATGATGAATTTGGCAAAGTAAACCATGAAATCATCAACTTAATCTATGAATTCATATGAAAAAACTATGAAATCACTTTGTTTTAGCCTTAACCCTATGAAACTATAAAATTAGGCACACAAATGGAAAAATCATTGAGCAAACAATGAATTCTCTCTAACAGGAAAACATGTATCTTTATTTTCTTTTTTAGATAACTATGAAATTGTCTTTCATTTGTGAATTCATTTGTTTGAGTAGAAAAATTGTCCTTCATAGTAATCAAATTGCATTTTATAGTTGTGAATTTGTGATGCCTAGCTATGAATTCATTATGTTGAGTGGCAAATTTGTTCACTAATAATCAAATTAACATAAATTTGCAAAATTATTGCTCTCTATCTATTTTTTCTTGCAAGTTTTCTAGAATCATGAAATTTTTCACCTAAAATAAGAAATCATAGAGTTTAATTATGAAATTATCATTTTAATTTTCAAATCATAGAGTTTAGTGAAATCATCCATCTTAATTTTTAAATAATTCTATTTTTATGTGTTTCCATGATTGTATTATTTATTTATGAATTCGGGACACTTACTATCAAAATCATACCCTTGAATCATGATATTTTTTGTCAATTCTAATGTTTTTAATTAAGCTTTGAGATAGTTGTGAAATTTTAGACCTTAGATAAAAAATTACATACCTAAATTACAAAATCATCTAGTTACAAAATTACAAACTTGAGTTATGAAATTACATACCTAAGTTGCAAAATAGTTGAAAAAATTTGCAAAATTATTTTAGAACGGTGAAATTATCCACTATGAGATTTAATTATTTTATTTTGACTGTGTTTTATATGCCAAAACAATTTCAGAGTTTTTAGTTTATTACAAAATTATGAAATCATTCTATAGAGGTGATTATATGCATTTTAAGCTAATTTATAAGGATAACACTTTTTTGAAGCAACAAGTAAACCCATTAACACTTTTTTCACGACCTAAGGGCCAAGAAAATATTTTTTTTATCACTTTATTTCTTCAAATCACATTTACATTTGGTGTTTAAAAATTGTTAACTTGTTTTTTTTTCATTTTTAGAATTTCACAAGTAGTTCTTTGGGGAATCAATCTTATAGCTAAAGTAGGGATGGAATTTATTCAAATCAAAGGTGATTCTATGAACATCATAAATTATCTAAAAGGTCTGAATCATGCATCCTAAAACATTACTAAGATAATAAATGATGCAAAAAATCTCATCTCTCATTTCAAAAGGGTGTTATTGGCACACGTGTATAGGGAGGGGAATAAATTCACTAATATGATGGTAAATATCAAGGTTTATAAAAGTTACTTTAATATTTGGCACAAAATTAATGCTCCTACTAACATCATTCCCTTCATTGAAATGGATAGAGGACAGCCCACACATAGTAATGATGACCCAATTAATGTTGAATCATATCATGCCTATGGGAATATATGGTTGTCCATGTAAAGAGATCATTATCCAACCCTTTCTTAATATTTCACATGATTATCTTGAATTGAATTTCCACAACATTATTTTATTTGGTCTTCATTCCAACATGCATTATGTCATAAAGAGTTTAAATAGGGAAGCTTTTGGTAGAAGCTTATAGGAAAATATGATGGGTGGGGATTGTGACCAGTTTGAACCAATTTCATATGAGGAAGATAAGGTGGATGAGAACATGTGGCAGAAAATAGTGAAGGTTAGCTTGTCTAATTTCATGGAGCGCTTGGTCAGCCATGACACGAGACTATGAAAGGACTTTGCTTAAGGGTAAAAACACTCAGAGGTTCATATGCTTGGACTGAGGATCCTCATATCTAAAGAACTAATTGAATATATTATTGGAATGGATTTATCTAAGATTAAATCATTCAATTACAATAAAAGGAAGGAGATCATAAATATCTTCTTTAGTAAGGAAAAAAAAAAGCCCAAGACATTGTCTCAAAAAGGGTTCATGAGGATAGAGTTATTAGGGAAGTGACCTAAGGTTTATCTAAAAATTATGTGGTCTATTACTCTAGAGGTAAATTACATTGTGATATTCTCCCATGACTTCCTTTTACTCAATGATTTTAGAAAACACACCATCAACTTTTCATTCTTTCTACTAAAATCACTAAAAGCTACCATGATGAACTTTAAGGGAAATCAATTGGTAGACATCATTCATCAAAGCCTTATCCTCTTGTTGGTTAATAAAGGAGACTCTTTGTGGTCCAAAATAGTCTTGGAGGCCATTGATAGTCCAAGTGAATATGAGGAATCAGATAAGGATGAGGGCTTATTTACTAGGTTTGATGAGGAAAAAAATGGCAAGGAAAAGCTTGAGGGGGATAAAGGTGAGTCTTCCTACAGGGAATCTAATTCCTGAGGCACTAATAGGGGAATTCTAGCTTATGCATCCCTAATTTCTAGTAAGGGTCATAGGACCTTGAATCCCAGATCAAGGAGGGCATTGATCACTCCATAAACAAGCTATTTACAAATATCTTAATACAAAATCTACTCTATAATGAGATTTTGGAGGAATTCGACAACCTCAAAGGGATGTTGGGTCTTGGGCTGGTGGACACATAGGATAGAAAAGAGCAAGTGGGTACCGAGGAGATCACCCCATAGGATAAAACTCAAGGTGGTAGGGTAGAAGATAGCAAGGAGCTTGAGAAAGAGATGGAAGAAATGAATTTGACTAGCCTGAAGTAGAAGACGAAGGGAGAGGAAAAAAGAATAGTTCATAATAAATCACACCAGAGGTAAAACAAACATCAAAGGTTATAGTTCAATGACCAAAAAATTGGTTATTTATTTAAAATCTGAATAATTAGTCTCTTTTATATTCTATTTGTTTTAATAAATATTTTGGCTAAAGTTTAGTGTCCTTTTAGTAGAAGGGTGTTTCTAGTAGGGTCTTTTTTTTCTTCTCTAGGATTTTCTACTTTATCACACCTATCTTTTATATTTTGTTATACAGGAATGGGACCTTGTAACCTATATTTAACTAATCTAATAAAAAAATTAAAATCTCACAACTCAAATAATGCCAAGGGGATAAAATCACATCATATTTCACTTGGTACCTTAAAAATAAACTCAAACTCTAGTTAAGTGCTCATAAGATCTTTTGATTTTTTATTGTTATGTGTTTATTTCTTAAACTAAGTGTAGTGTGTATTCTCTCCCCCCATCCTTTTAGGGGAATTGGGTGATCAAAAACACTTCACTTATTAATTTTTTTGCTTTGTCTAAAACATGCAAGGAAATTTTTTAAGGCACTCCCAAAAATCTAAGTGATTTGGGTGATCCCAAAATGACCCTAAAAGTCCTAAATTTTTTATTTCATGCATCTTGTCTTGTGGGTGGGAATTCATAGCTTCCTCATAAGTTATCTATGGAAGCAATAACCTGGGAATTAATCTCTAGGAATTGCTTTAACCCCACTCCATGGTAGGGGTATATAAATTGAGGTAAACTTACTAGGATACTTATTTGAGAGATTAAACAAGCTCTGTTAGTAAGAGATTGCCTCAGAACATAGGTTAAACTCAAATATTTCACTACATTGAGAAATTGATGGATGTAATGGTTTTGAAATGCATAAGAACTTTTCACATTAAGTTATTTGATAAAATTTAAATGACTTATTGCACCCTAGTGTTAATCACACATATGGAACCATTTATAATGTACAAAATTTCATAATTTTTAGATAACCCCACTTGTCAAGGATATATTTTCAATACAGGGTGAGTAGCCCAAAGTTCTATGTCACCATTCAAAATCTTGAGAGAAGAGGGGTCTCAAAAACCCTACTTTTAATTCACATTTAAATTTTTATATTAACAAAGATTATTTCCTCTCAAGAGAAAGTATATATATAGAATTTGATAGTATGAAACCACCTTGTCAGTTTTTAGGATTAGGATGATACACTTAGGTGTTTTTATGTCTTTTCTTTTTTAATTACATTATTTTGAGTCAAAAATATTTGTTTGTTTAAACCATCTCCAAAACAAGTCATGTTTTCATGTCGCTATTTTATTTAAAGATGTGTCATGATATCCATTTGACACCACACTTTTCCTTAGTCATTTGTCAAAACTTTTGTATGTGTGTGTCACTTGTTTGAAAGAGACATTGTCATGTTGCTCATTTCATTCCAAGTCTTTACCTTAGAGTTTTTGAAAAAAACCATTCATCATAGCTTTAGATCAAGATAAAATCATTGCACTGATCACATTATTTGAAAGACTTGTTGCCTTGTGTCTAATCAATTTCAAAATCAATTATGCCTTTTTAGATCTATTCCTAGTATCATTATACCATTCATATTGGTCTATCTTGTTATCAATTTGATAATAAAGTATTTTAAAATAAGTTTGAATTTGGTCTTGTTAAGTTCAAATTCAAACATTATTGGTTTATGCCTATGCCTCACCTAATTTTGTCTTAGACATTTATCTCTCACTTTTGGGCTGTGCAACTTGGAATAATTCCTTTCTTGATTTAGCAATCTTTGTGCCTAAATTTAGGAAGTGGTCTATATTTTGTGTGCCTAAAGTTCAATGTCATTTGTCAAAGGTCAAATCTATGTTTGAATATGAATGCTTATTTTGGGTCCAAGTGTTTCAAATAATTAGATTGATTATCTTGTATTTTAGACCTAATTATTTCAAGTATAGCTTTTGTGTCATGTTTCTAAAAGACCTAGTGAATTATTGCTTACTTTTAGACCTAATGTGTTCCAAGTATAGCTTTTGTATCATGTTTCCAAAAGACCTATAACTTTTCCATTTTTCCTTCTTAGACCTAGTTGTTTCGATTCTATATTTTATGTCTTGTTTATCAAATACCTAGCCAATTTCCATTTGTTTTTAGACCTAGTGTTATGCTAAGTCTAGATTTTGTGTTGTGTTTCCAAAGGACCTATAATTTTACCTTACATTTTAGACCTCATTGTTTTGACCCTAGATTTATGCCTTATTCCCAAAGACCTAAAAACCTTTTTCATATTTAGACCTAGATTATAATTGTTTTAAACTATTTTTACTAAGTTTGGCATTTAGATTGATCCATTCACTTAACCATTTGTGTGAGAAATTTTACATTAGACCTTGAGAATATTTTAGACCACATTTATCATTGACCATTTTGGAAAAGCAACTCCATTCCTAGACTACATTTTTAGACCAAGTTCCTATCTATACTAAGTTTGGAACTTTTTCCATTTTAGACCAAATACCTATTCCTAGACTAATGTTACTTTCAAACCAAGACCTATAATAAGACCATTTTCATACACTTAGACTGCCCTCTTTGGGATAATTTCCAAACCTAGCCATACAAATTATCATATACTATGATCACCCTTATTTATGCCAATTACTATACCAAGTTCACCCTTTTAATGATAGTGATACCTGATCCCCTACCTATACTATTAATCCTCCTTTAGTTTGTGTGACCAACCAAGATCCACAACATCCAAGGATTACCATACAAGGACCTTATCCTTTGGCATGCACTAGCACCCAAGCTCCATAATGCCCTTACATTACCATTCCAAGCCCTCTTCCTTTGGATTGCATCAATAACCAAGATTTAAAATTACCTTTTATGACCATTTCATGACCTCATCCTTTGGCCTGTACTATCAACCAAGTTTTGCAATGCCCTTCCATTACTATTTATGCCCTCTTCCTTTAGCTTTTGAGAGTAAACAAAATTCACAACATCCTTTCATTACTATTCCAATCCATAATATTTTGTTTTGTGCTAGAAAAAAATATTCACAATGCACTTTCATTACCACTCTATGCCCTTTTAAATTTGGTAGCTCATTATCCCAACAAAGTTGTGCAAGTCATAGTTACCATCATATAATGGTAGTTATCCTTTGTTGAACTAATATTTGTTGAGCATATTTACAAAGATATCTAAGTCTAACCACATGCCATTATTAATCCTTTGATTACTTTACCCCACTTTATAAAATCCATGTCAATCATTAAGCCACAATAGAGCCAATCATTACCCCTCCAAGAGCCATTATTCAAAGACTAAGATGCCTCAAAAACTAAAAATTTATAATCAAGTGTGAATCAAGGAAAATAAAATCAACCAAATCATGATGTTTTTATTGAAACACCTATTTATGATGAGTTAACTTATGATGAATCACATTTTAATCCTTTCTCTTTGGTTGAGGAGTCTCACTTTGACAAACTAGTCTTTGTTGAGTCACTTCTTAATGATTATAACTAATTTTGGGTAAATCATTATCTCAACAATTATCCTATTTTTAAATATCATCCCTTTGAAAATACAATCTATATTGAGTTGTCTCTTAATTTATTTCCATTCATTGCATAGTCTCACCTTGATAAGTCAGTCTTGATGGAGTCATCCCTCAAGTTGTTCCCTCTATTTGAGGGGCTTCACCTAGATGAGCCAGTCTATGTTGAACCCTTCTTAGATGAATCTATTTCCAAATATCCCATTATACCATCATAGGCCATTACTCATCCATTACAAAACATTCAAAAAACATCTTTATCACAACACCAAATGAAGAATTAACATTAATTCAAGTTCTATTTTTCAATTGATATAAGATTTAGCATCAGAAGTAGAATCAATGTCAGTCTCAACATTGGATTCAGAGTCCCTTGAGTTAGAATAAACTTCAAAATTAGAATACATATGCTAAAATATTATAATACATATTTTAAAAAATTAATTACACATACCTTGAAGATAAATTTGAATACATTTTTGATCCTTCCATAGTTTTTGAGGATGATTAGTTTAGCTTTGACATTAGTTTTATTAGTCTCTTCTATGAGGATTGTGTTGCCTCTAGCCATTCCATTCCCATTACATTTTCCATTAGCACCACCTAATATATCCATTATATTGGATTTCCACCTCCCAAAAGTGCTGATTGGGACCAATATAGTCACACCTTGTTGAACTACATCCATGGAAGCACATTAGTTGTATAATATCAAGGGGGAAAGACCACATTCACACAAACAAAGAATACTATCCTAGTGAAACCTTTTTAGAGTGGTAGTAATAAATTAAAGTATAAACTTATCATATTATATTCAAACATTATTTTAGGTTATAGAATATAATCAAAGTCAAAATTTAACTTATTTTAGTGAAACATTCTTAGAGGCACTATGGGACAATCATCAAACTTTATTGGTGAAAACCTTTTTGAGGTGCCAATAGCTGAGCACAAATTTTTTTCACTACTTGATAAAGATATTATCAAAGATAAAATTAATATATCCTTCCATTCTATAGCATAATCAGATGGTATCTACTATTAAGAACAAACAACAACAAAAATTAGTGGTCTTATTGAGAGCATATTCACAAGTCTTTAGCCCCACCACAACCAAAATTATGTCAAATTTGGAATAAACTAAATTATGTGTGTCTAAAAATATTGATCTTAATTTATTTCCCAATAATTATACATTCCATTAAGATCCATTTATTCATTCTAGACCTATATAACTTTTCTAAATTAGACGTATCAGCCAATATTTATCCTTATTTACCATCCCTAGCTATACTTTCCTCTATAGAGGCTATGAATATATCTTACCTTGAAGTTTGGAGGAAACAGATTCAAAGACCAATGAAGATCACAAAAACATTATTAGAGCCCAAATCAATAATAGGTTCTTGATAGAGCTACTATATAGAAAGGGTATGGGATAAAAAATTAAATTATTAATTATTCTAGCTATATCATATGTTGATCAGGTCATGTACTTCCACATCGGTAGGAATAATAAAAACGTTTACCTTGTAATAATTATTTACCTTGACATATACATTTATAATTTACCTTGTTATTATTTCATACCCTACCATTTACCTTACCTTGACACTTGGGGGAAACCATATTACCATTATATCCAATTATCATTACATCACTACCCTTGTAACATGCCATATTGTATACCATTAAACCATGCCTTCACTATCACCCAAATTTATTTTTTACCATCCTTCCCAACCCTTTAGACATTGGTTTCATTCCATTGGTTTTTTAAGCACCTTTAGTGATTAGATTCAGATAAATTTTTAGCAATTGATTTAGTATTATAGATAGAGGCAGTATCTTGGACCAGTATGATAGTGGTTTGAAAGTTGCATCCTTCATTTGTTATTTCATTTTATTATGATTGTTGTTTATTATAACCACCTTTGGGAAAATTAGTGTTCTGATCCATGATACTAATTATAATCACTTTTGTGGAAATTAGTATCATTGATCAATGCCATTATTTCCTAATTATAACCACCTATGGTAAAATTAGGAGAAACACTATTACCATGCATTATAGTATCACCTTGTCAATCCTATTACTATATTGTGTCATTATAATTCAACAACTTGATACTACATAGTTAGATTCATTCACTATAAAATATAACTATAGTGATTTGAGGTCCTATTGGGACTATGTAGGTAACACTCAATTTACATTAAGGTCAACTCAGTCAACCTTTTCTAATGCTCTCACCATTTCATGAGAAATTTTAGTAAATGCTCTCACTATTTTGTGAGTAAACTAATCCAAAACTCTTTCCATTTTGTGAGTAATATCTTCTCAATCTCTAATGAGTTAAGATACCTAAAAATTCTAAAAACATTCAAAAACATTTAGAAATCCTAAAAATTAGAAAATCAACTTATAATCTCCTAGAGATATATAAAGCTTACAAATCAAAAAACATTTACCCTATCTAAATTCAGTCACAAATACTCAACCCACTCTATAGGTAAAAATTCATGGTGGGTTCCCAATTCATGTTTTTAGGCCAAGATCATAGTTTTCACCCTATTGGGGAAACATCAAAGCATACATATTATACTAGGATATCTTATCCCTATATGTCATTTATTTGCATAAAACCTTATTTAAGGGCATGGTCTATTTATAATTACATTAAGCCTTCATTCATTGATATTGACTTGGTTTATAACATGGTACTTTATATTATTTTTAATTTTAGGCTTTTTGTGTGTTTTTTTGTTTAGTTATTTGTTTGTTTATTTACCTATTTTTTAAATTTTTTTATTGTGCCTAGACTTGATATATATGCATTCATTGGGTGATTCCTTATGCATTATTATTGATTCCATCCATATTTAGATGTCAAAATTATCATCATGGTTTTTATCATTGATGTTTTGCTTTCAATTATTTATTAGATCAGGATTCGGTCCTTATGGACATTATGACTAGGTCATCATGGTGTTTATATCATGATGCATACTATCACATGTTATAATAAAAATTAGTTTAGTGGATATTACAAGCAATGGTACCATAGACACTTCTCCTTATTCACCTTGGTATATCCTCTGACCCTCCTTGATAAAATCAACCCATTGACCATTCTAGTTATATCAATGTTAATAAGTATGAGCATCTCTATATTAGTAGGTATAATTGAATCATTCAAATTGATAAATTCTTATTCTTTTTTTCTATTCCTCATTTCATTTTCTCCTAATTTTGGGTGAACTACATTTACCTAAGGTCTATTTGGACTATGTAGGTAGTACTTGGATACATGGCATATCTCAAGCCAGCTTAGCCACCATTATTATTTAAATCCTCTCTTTTATCACTTTTTACATCTTTGTGTGCCTAGTTATTTGTGTCTTATTCCATCATTAGACCATCACATCTACATTGATGCCCACTCATCTTTAATATATATGATAGGTTATATCCTTGAGTTATGATTGGCAATCTACCATAATGGGATACAACCAAAAATCATTATTCAATCCAAGTCATCCTAATTATTATAACTATATATGGGTAAATTTTTATTTAGACTCATTTACCCTACTAGGACGCATGCCTATGTCACTGATTATAACCACATTTGTGCAAATTAGGACCTCAACCTTTGTTAATAATTATAATTGCCTTTGAGCAAATTAGTAATTTTAAATCAAATGTGTTTAAGTATTATATTTATTGGATTAATCTAACCCATGTGTTAATTTATTTCTTCTTCTTTCTTATTTTCAAGGGAGCATCTATCAATCATATGTGTCAGCCACTCCTTTGAGGAGGCATCATCATAATCTTCCCAAATGTTGTTTGGAGCTTCTTATTCAATAATTATATTATTTTCATTATTAACATATTTATAATTACTTGAGAATAAGTTACTATTCCTATATCTTTAAATTCATTATCAAATAGGAGAAAACTACAGACACCAAACTTTAGACTTATTTTTACAAAATAGTGCAAATTAAGCCTAGAAATCATTAAATATCTCATTTTCGTTTGCTCATAATTATTTATTGATAATAATAATGTTGATGCATCCCTATTTTGGGTATTATATTGTTTTCAACATTAACCTCTCATGAATTCATCTCCAATCACCTTGCGACCTCATAACTGATAGTTTGATCTTTGGACCATTAAGAAAGGCACTTGAATAATTTATAAAAAAAGATAAAATTTTAATTATAATGAATCAAATAATTAAAATAGATTAAATAATTATATAAAAAATATATTTTTAATTAATGAATATTTAAATATGGTAATTTAAAATATCAAAATATCAAGCTTCTTCATCATTGCTTTTGTGAGTTATCAAGCACTCACAAAATATATAACAAATATCTAAAAATTTTAGCCATGCCTATTAATTTAAAATCATAATTACATGAAACTTATTTAAATCAATTGGAATTAACTTCAAATTACCTAGGATTAGTCTTAATTCAACCATGTTTAATCTTAACCTACTCAAATTGGGTGAGAGTTAACTTTGGAGGCTATAGATAGAAGGTCTCACCTATTGATCTTTAAGATTTTTTAGTACAATGATATTATTCCAAAATACCTCCAGAAACATTTATTGTATTTTTAACATGCCAATTTCCTAATCAAAGCCAAGCTAATCCAACCAACATTATGAAGGTGTTAAGGAGAAATAGAGCAATGAAGCTTCATTGACAATGATTTTTTGAGCATATAGTTGAGGAATCCAACTCAACAAGAAATTTTAGAGCTACAAGGAAGGTAAAATTAAGATTTATTTTGTTTTTTAGTTGTGTTTTCATTGTATGTTTTTTATAAATTCTCTCCCTAGTACATAGGAAATAATTGGTAGTTTGTATTGAAGTTGTTTTGCCTAAATTTTTTTCACTAACAAGAGACTAAAATTCTTCTTCATAATCCTATCTTACACCAAGGAGGTTAAATTGGGGTGGGAGGTACCATTTAGGACTGATAATAATACTAGATATATTGATACAAAGGTCGACAAGATTGATAATATTGTTGAGGAAAGGAGGAAGGATGATACTCTTGATAACAAGGTTACTATGGATCAACATGGGGCTATATAACTCATTATTTTGTTGATAATGATCAAAATGTTGCTAGTAAGGATAAATAAACTATTTATAAGGATGAACATAGGATTTATATGGCTCATTAACTTGAGTAAAATAGAAATACACTCCAAACTCAATCATGAAACCTCAGGAGAAAGGTAAAATTTAAGGATCACTTTATTAAAATAATAATTGGGATAATAAAACTAACTAAAAGAACTCAAAGTCACCATTGGTGACTATGTTCATGCCTCCAAAGTTTGGTACATCGAAGGCCAATAATAAATATTTAATGGATGAAGTCTTTTGTCCCATCAGTCGTGTTTGAACTATTATCATCAAAATTTTTACCCTTTAGGAGGTTGTTCAAGCCTCCTCACTTAAGTGAGCATAGGAACAATCCTAGGTTTTGGGTGACCTAAAGAGTGGATTAAACCTAAAGATAGGGGTATCTACCTTGATTAATCACTTAGGAACTAAAAACTAAGCCTAATAAGTTTCAAGGGAAAAGGTGTTGGAAATATTTTCATGATGTCAAAGTTCTAACATTATTGGTGAAAAAGGCCACATAACATTTATTGTCTAAAGGTGTTTTTAACATTCATATTTTGGCTAAAGTGTGTTGATATTTATTTAATATTAACGAATATATTTTTGGTTACATAAAGTCAAAAGAGGTCCCTTAAAGAATTCAAATAGTCATGAGGTAAAGAAAAAAGAGGGAAAGGATGCATTTTCCCATGAAGGGTCTTCTTGAGAAATTCAAAGAGTCACTAAGTGAAGACAAAGAGGAAGGTTGCATTTTATCATGAAGGATCGCCTTAAGGAATTCAAAATGTCACCAAGATAAATAGAAAAGGGGAAATCACACATTTTCTCATGAAGGGACAGCATGTGACTTTTCAAATGAAAGGATTCTAAGGGTCATTAAAATATGGTGCCATTTTTTGTGAGGATTGAAGGGTCACAAAGGATGAATGCCAAACGTAATTTGGAAAGATATAAAAGGAGGCTTGGGAAGCCATTTGTAATATGCAAGATAGTGCATGTTATTTAATCATTTCACATAATAAAAGAGGAGAGAAGATAAATAGATATAGTAGAGTTCTATGATTTGTTGATAAATCAACATTGAGAGGTAGTTGTGTTTTACATAAGAGGGGTTAGTTCTCATGTGGGTTGGTGCTCAGAAATAGTTGTTGTGTTATTTCTTAGTAAAGGGGTTTGTGCTCCTATAATTTGGTGCTTGATAAATTTATAATTTGAGTTAGTTCTCACTCATATACTTGAGATTGTTCTTCATGGTTTTTCACACATTGGGTTTCCATGTAAAAATATGGTCTCTCTCTCTCTCTCTCTCTCTCTCTCTCTCTCTCTCTCTCTCTCTCTCTCTCTCTCTCTCTCTCTCTCTCTCTCTCTCTTGTGTGGTGCACCTTACTATTTAAATTTTATTTCATATCTTAAATGTATTATTAATTTGTTAAATAAAATAAATTATATTAAGTAAAATATATATGATAAATTGATTCACCCCCCTCTAAGTATATCCTATGCTTAAAAAAAGGGAGAGAGAAATTTAAAATAAACTAAACAAGGGAGGTGATGCACCAAATTGTTGACCACTACCACACATTTTTAAATTCACAATGAACATAGGATTGATCTATTAATACACTACTCCTAATCTTCTCCTCTCAAATTAGTATATAAATATGAAGCTGGTAGATGATGATTAGGTAAAGAGGTCTTATTTCCAACAAGTCTATAACACACTAATGGAAGATTGCCTCACTTAACCTTAACAAAACCACTTAGACACTTAATATGACCTAAAAGAGTGAGTTAAAACTACACATAGGTGACATAATGAGACAACTTGTCAAAGATAACTTAATCAACACTAGATAAGATCAATCATTCATGACTAAACACTAAAATATAGTCATAAGAGAAGGGAAAACTATTTTATTGATTTAATGGATTAAAAAATTAGTATGGATACACCATACTTAATTTGAGGATCCATTATAATTCCAAAATTAGGCACATATATAAGAGTGTGAGAAAGATAGAGAGGATAGGCATATGAGTTTCATATGAAAAGTGTCATCTCAATAGGAATAAGCTACAAGCAATAAAATATAAAAGTAGTAAGTTATGAAGTCTTATATCAACATGTGTGTAATTTATTTGATCTTCTTCTTCATAAAAGGTGGCATAGAGTGACTCTTCACCTTTTAGGATTATTCATCAACCTCATTCATGAAGTTACCCATTTTTGTTTAGAAGGAGTTACAAGCCTATGTCTTGACATGTGGTACTCTTAACCATGCTTTTTTGAGATATACAATGCCATACTAGGATAATTAAATGTATATTTCATCTTATTAGAGATAATTATTAAGACTCAAGTGTCTTCAAACTGATAATAACTTGTTTATGTAGAACAACTTATTTGATTCAAATCGAGACCATAATGGAAAGTTTATATTTCAATCTTAGGCTTAGTAATTTTATTAAGGATTGTTATCATAGATTTAACACATCTAAAAAACCCTTTAGTGTGTAATTACACCCATTTTAAATCTCAAAACCATCTCCAATACTGATAGATAGGTGCATTAGTCCTGTCAGGAGTTCTTGATGGCATATTTATTCAACATTAGGTGTCTTGAAACATTCAAATGATATTGCATTCGCTATAGACCTCTTTTTTAGTATTTATAATAATATTACCATATCATTTTATATTAATTTCTTATTTTAAGTGACTCCATTAGGCTTTATTTAGTCAAATTTCATGAGAAAGCATCAAAATTTTCATTTTTAGGTCTACAATAATCATTTTAAGGCCTATTTTCATATAATAATACCTCACACGTGTCAAAATAATGTCTCCATAAATCTATAAATGGTTTTTATAGGCCATAAAATTATTTTATATTCTGTACCAATCCATTATAATCATTTATAAGATTAAACTTCTCCATCGGGTCTCTTTAGGGGTTTTAAAGGGTTGAGGGGTGTTTAGGTTCTTAACAATTACTCATAGAGATATGCACCTTAACCTAGGAAAAAATTCCATTTATTTGAATTATATATACTATTTATACATCCATAAACTCTTTTTTATCCCATTCATGTTGAATATTTACTTTTGAGCAATAGAAAATAACCTAATTAACTGTTTAGGCATGTTTTAGAGCTTGAGAAGAGTGATCTTGCATGATATGGTGTAAACATGTTTTTATTGTTATAAACCCATAATTTTTTTCTATTAAATAGAAAATTATATCTTAAATTTTTTATTAACTTAATTATACCCTTCATAATCATGGCATCCTTCATAAGCTCATGGTTAGGATTTAAGAGCAATATTTTACTAGTGACCCCAATAATTTTGTTTTGGTATTTTCTTCTTCTTAAAAGGAGTTAAGAATTAATGATATAATACACCAATGTTTTATACATATCCAAAATCTATAAAGTCTTTAAAAAAAACTCAAAAACTACAATCTTCTTCACTTTTTTCACCCACAAGCCTGTAGGTGCACATTAGGCCTCTTGACTGTAACTTTGAGAGTGGTTATTATTCAAAAGGATTATTGACATTTTATTAGTATTTATAATTATTGGAAGGTTAATTAGTGTTATTATTTACCCTCTAAAAACCTCCTAATATTTGAAAACCCCTGTAAGATTAGTCTTTCTTTTGTTTAGGCCTATGATGGGCTTATAAGTCTTGTTAAGGCCTAAACTCTCTTCAGAGGATGATTTCTCATCATGATACCTTTCCTTTCTAGTACAAGGGTTAAAAAAATTATGAAATTTATAAAAAAACTCTTTATATTTCACATTAATTTTATAACTCTCATGTAATGTAATATTTGTCCCTTTAGCTCACTCTTGTATAGGTAGGTATGTAGGTTCTTATGGGATTCTTGACTAAAAGTTTAGAGAGTGGATCTTCTTCCACTAATGTATTTATAAATTTGGTTATTTTACAAGTTTTATATAATTTATTAATATTCACATTCATCCTAAAAAATCTTACCAATACCTCATTCCACATTATACATATGCCCTTTGCTCTTAACTACATGTGAAAGGCCTGTAGGTGGTCACTAGGCCTAAAACCTTAATTTTATTTTATTGTACCTTATTCAGCCTAATTATAAAATGATATAATTATTTTAAAATTGAATCATTGTTTTTATATCATCTTCATTCCTTTTATGGGCTCAAATCACATTGAATATTCTTTTAAAACCTCCACAATTTTCCTCTTAAACTCACATAGTCCATTCTTAGGCACACATAGTCCTCTAGTCAAATACATTCAACCAAATACATATATTTATTTTTTATAATATACCAATGAATAAGTGATATAAATTTTATAAAATTAATATTCTTAATATTCTTTTACCCTCACAACTCATGTCTCATGCACCTTTCAACCCAATTTTTGTTCATTTCTTGTACACAACCCTTGTACATACCTGGATTCCATCATTTCACTATTGGTATTTGAATTTTTGGTCTCAATGATTCTAAATATTTTGAAAAATTAAATTTTAAATTTAAATAATGTCTTCAGTATTCCATATGCACTCCCATACAACTATTTGGTTGTTAATATTGACCTACAAGTCTGTAGACCTGTAGGTTCACAAAACTTCTTCTTGACTTAGATTGGAGAAAACACTAGATACCTTTAAATCATAAGGATTTAAATTTTATATGCCTAAATTATAATTATTTTAAATTTTATATATAAATATTAATTTCCTTTCAAGTTTTCCTAATCATGAAAACACGCCCACATTCAACCAGGCCTAAGTCAACTGTGATTGCTAGTTCTAACAACTCAACTATTCATTCATAGTTGCTACATTTCCTTGAATTACATTAAATAAATAATTTATAAATATGTATGAGTGGTATTTATAAATTTAAATCCACTTATAAACATCTCATTTCATTCATCATATACACCAAGACACCTTACAATTCTTGCAAATATGATTGTCTTGCTTAAACTAGCAACTCAAGGCTATTTGGAATTACTAAAACATGATCATGAATAAACTTGAGAAAATATAGTATTAAATTATTTTAATATATCTTAAAATAATTTACACAATCATATTCATGCATTCATTAATGTTTAGAACTTTGCATTTGGACAAAATTGACCCTAGGGGGTCTTGACTCACTTTTCTACACCTTAACTTCTTAATGATTGTTCATAAGTTAAGAAGCCTAACCAGAGAAAAAATTAAAAAAGTGTAGGGTAATTATGTTCCCCTCATATTCCCAAGTTATTTGGCTATAAATTTCTCTCTACTTAGATTACTATGTGAGAATTGACTGACTATCTCGAGCTACCAAGAAACTTGATGGAGAAATAGGGTGGGTTTTTTCCTTGTATAGATCTATAAATACTTTATATTCATGGATTTGGGTTTGAGAAGACCATGGGGACCCTTATAGGATTTTTTAACTTCCCACCAATAGAAACACTCTACAAAATTCATATAGAAACATGTTTTTTCCAAGATTTTGCTTATTCTTACCCTTGGAATTATTGGATATGGTGAACTAGGTGACTAACCAACTTCCCCTAACTTGTATAGATATGGAAGAGAGTTAAAAAATGTTTCACAAATTTATTTTCATGTATCTCTCTCATCTCCTCATTTTACATTATAAAATGATGAATGGTAGTTACAAAGAGACTCCAACATTAGAAATTAGTTATATAAGACATTTAGAGGGTGCATATAGACAATTACAAGTATGATGTCATAACATAGGTGTTAGCTAACTTTAAAATACCCATATTACATGATATAACCTTCACATTTATTTTTTAATATCAAGTATCTATCAACATTGAAATGAAAAATAAGACTAAAGTAATTGAAATACCTTAATCTTATCAAAATTGCCTTAATGTCTACAAATTTCTTGAAAAACAATGTGACCAACTTACTATTTTTGTTCTTTGGTAAATTTGGCCATCTTTAGATCATGGTTATTCTTGGAATGATCACCACCTTATCTCTTTGAAAATTATTACTCCTTGACTTGATTTCACACTTAACCTTAATTTTGTCAAACTTACCTTAAATAATTCTAAACACATAATGAATACCATAAAGAATGACTATTTAGTGATAAGACAAAGTGATTTGACTAAGCTACCAACTAGACCATCCTAAATGACCTTGTAAGCTTCCAAGGAAGACACACTACCTATCATCCTAGATCATTAATGAATAACTCAAGACCTTCATAATGGCTATCAACAAAGTTAAGATCAAGCACATCAAAGTTTCAAATGGTGCTCATTCATAGTAGCCAATTTTTGGCTAACACCTATGAATGGGATAGATTTAGACTAATCTTAAAAAGGATGCAATCATATTTACTAAAAAGTACAATAATTTCCAAATTGATTATGATTTAATTCACTCCCTTCTTACTAAGCTTAAAATCCTTGAATATCCTTAGACATTTTATTTATGTGCATTATATCTCATTATAAAATTACCTAGTTTACAAGATGATGATGTGTTCATCATTACCACCACATATTGTTTTACCAAGTGGGTAGAGGTTATGCACCTTGTTAACATAAATTTGATCACTATATCTAATTTTATCCTTAAAAAATCATATTTCATTTTAGAGTTACTCACACCATCACATCTAAAAATGGTGAAAGACTTATAAAATAAAGACATGAATAAGTTGTGTGAAAAAATCAAAATTACGCACAAATTTTTGACATCGTACACCCTTAGTGTAATTCTCAAATTTAAGCTACCAAAAATTTCCTTATCAAGATCTTGATAAATAACATTACGGATTCACATTCAGACTGACATCTCAAGGTATACCCCACACTTTGGCATTAGTGTACTATGAATGTAATTACTCTAGGGTAACTTCCTTATCTTTAGTTTATGGCTCTGAGGCCATCCTACCACCAAAATTAGAGTTACCCTCTTTTCACATCTCTATACATCGTATCATTCATGATGAAGAAATAAATGAATCTCATATTCATGCCTTATATCTACTTGACGAGAAATGCATTAGTGCTTTTGATGCAGGAGAATCCTAGGATAACCTAAATCTTACAAGTTGTAAAGGAGTACATGGATGAAGAGTAATAAGTTAGGGCACCAAAGGACAATGCAAAGAAAATAGAATAAAAATGTAAGAGGAACCAACTCAATAAGCATGATGAAATAGATAGCTATCATATTTTCAATGAGGGTCACAAAAATTAACAAATAATTTAGGTAGCACATGAGGAAAGCTTGTCAAGAGGTACATGTTGACCAATTTTGCCAACAAGCAAAATTATGGTCACCTTCCTCCCTTGTTATTTGAAAAGCATCCTTTCCAAGTTGCATAGTTCATGCCAGTGGTTCTCCATTTTGTTTCTATCATTTGGTTCAACTGTTAGGTTTATCAGCTTTTATTTTATCTTCTTTAAGTTTGGGCCTGCCTCATTGGTTCGACCTGGTTCATCTTAGTTCAGGCACCTCAGTTCAATGATTGGTTCAGTCATTTGGTTCAAGACTTAACATTCAAACACCTAGTGGGGGGCCGGCACTTCAAATGAAAAGGATCAGGTAAATTCAGTTGGGTTTAAATTTTAATGTCACTCAAATAGACTAAGTCCCAAAGAAATTTAGGCCGCATACACCAAAGGCAAAAGCAAAGGGCTGGGTCACTTATAAACAAAGGCAAAGGGAATTCAGAATGGTTTAAATATAAAGGTAAAATGTGAATGAATTTATACAAACTTTTTGTCTATGGGAAAACATCCGTGGAAAAAATTTTGTGGGATAACAAATGCAAAGACCTGGGTAAGACTAAGGCAAAGGCACGAGTGAATTTTTGTGGACTTTTTGTCCGTGGGAAAACATTTGCGAACAAAAGCCCATGGGGAAATTGTCTACAAGCCCAAAGCCCGTGGGAGCCCAGATAAAAGTCCATAGAACTTTCAAAAGGTTCATGGAAAACATATAAGATGCTGGCAGATAGTGAAGGCCAACAAGGACACGAGCAAGCGTAAAGAGACTGCAGCAGGCCATGAAAGAATTAGGAAGGTCTGAGGCCAGTTAAAGACTAACGATGACCGCATGGCCATAAATTTAATTAAAGAAAAGTGCTCAACTAGGTGCTAAGGTGCAGAAGTCACAAGATGCCAGCATGGACTTGCAGAAAAACAAAGGGACCATCTGCAGACCAATAATAGGACTCATCAAAGTTTAACAAGGTAGATGAGTGCTCGAATGGGTGCTAAGACAAAAGCAAACTGCAAAGAAGTTAAGAAGGCCCAAACCAGTAGGCCCAAGGATGTCCTACATGGATGTCAAGTTTAGCAAAATAGAGGATAATGGTTTCTTTTAAAGCAAGAGAATGCTAACCAATCAAGAGCTCAAAAGTAAGCGGCCTGCTAGAAAACTCACCCTAGGGGCCAAACAAGCTAGATAAGACAAAACAAAGAAGAGACAAGTAGAAAGCATGGTTCCAGCAGGCCTCTTCTAGAAGGATGATGCACCAACAGTCTTTTTCTTCTTCCCAATGGGATGTGACATGCCCACTTGCAAGGAAAGTGCTAATCAGTCTCCTTTTTACTTTTCTATATATGTTGCAAACTTGTTCATTTATAAGGGATATTCAACTTTTGTATAGGGATCTTCCACTTTTGTAAAGGGATCTTCCACATTTGTAAAGGGTGTAGCTCTAAAAAATTTCACCTAGATCAATACAAATACAGTTTTTTACCTCCATTTGGATAGACATTTCTGTGTATGCATTGAATGTTTGCTTGTGTCCAGTCATTATCTTTTGATGCTCTCACAGGTTCAACACCAGTAGACCTGCTATCTACAAGGAACCATTGTTATAGCTAAAAGGAGAAGAGCTAACATTTGAAAAGACTAGAATAGATAGGAGTTACTTACAGTGTGCATTCCATAGTGCCTCAGTGATTTTCTATTTCTTGTGCCTTCATGAAAGCCTCCCTGTCAGTTTTAGTAGCCTGGTCCTTCTGCCAAGTGCATGGTGTATGTATGCATTTGTCTGATTCTGAGAGTGGATGTGTGAAGGTGAACCTTTATTTTGGTGCATCACCTCTTTTAGAGTAGGTTTGTTTTTCTTGCATCTCTCTCCCTTTTCATCCCCCCTTTATTATATCTATATATCTATGTTTTACACTGCCTAAAACAAACATGATGCATCAAAGGGAGCTAGCCCTTATCTAGAGACTCTCCCCTCTAGCTTCGTTGGTCCCACAAGCGAGAGGGGAGTTTCCATGTTGTGAGGAGAAGGTAGGGAGTTCGACCTCCTTATCTCAGGTGCAATTTCCTACATCAATAGTACATAAGGAATAAAAGGATAGGTGCACAATAGGATTATGTGAAGAACATAAATATACAGTGCTAGGTTTTAAGGAACTTAATGAAATGAAGAGTGTATAATATAAGAATAAGAAACCTACAACTAATAAATTAAAATAAAAGTGCAAGACAAATAATTAAATAATAGAGAAGGACAAATGGTTAATTGGCTAGCTAGATGAGTTGACACCTAGAAATCATAGACTAAAGTATGATAAAGGAAAATATACTTAATAAGCAGATATGTAATAAGTGTTTTTAAAGTAATAGATCTCATGGAATTATTCAACCATGATATCCTATCATAGGATTTGAATTTATATTTCAAATTGGATAGTGTGACATTATTCAATCTCATAATTAGAAAAACTAGTAACAAACCTCAACAATTCTAAATATGGGAATGTGTCCCATAGGAGATTTCTTATTAATGTCGTTAGAAGGAGGAGTGGTTATTGCATGGTGGATATAAAGTAGTTGAGAGGTGTGAGAAATGGAATGAGCCATAAGGTTTAACCCTAACAAAGGGTGAGGTGAATGGGTGGTAAATGAATAGATCCATGAGCTCTAAGAATGGATCTTAATATCCCCTCATGTAGAAGATATAGAGTTAAGGATACCATGTATTACCCATGTGATTAATGAAGTTGTATTTATTTATCCACTATGTTTGTAGTTGGCTAGGTGGTGAGGCATCCATTCACTGGGAACCCCCACCATGACTATGCTGATTGGTATCATAGAAAGGTTGAGAGACTTGGGAATGTGGGAGGAGAAGATCATGTGAAAAATAGAGAGGCCAAGTAGTGTAACAAGAAGGATGTCTAGAAAAACATTAAATTGAGGTAACTAGCCACATAGTTAGAGTGAAAAGAAATATGTGTATAATAGTAGACCATGAAGATGAGGATACTAGCGATGAGTAATGAGGGAAGTATAATATTATAGACACTAATAATGACATATCTAGTAGAGGTGAATAAAGTAGACTAGAAGATCACCAAATGAGAAGTATCTAGTGGAGTGTATTCTAACCCTTTTTAATTTAAGATGACTAAATTATAATTTGAATAAAAATATTGAAATGTAAATATTGATATGATATGAAAATACAATAATATATAAAAAATTGTTGAGATTAGAAACTTTTTAAACATAATAAATTAGGATAGGGTTAGAGATTGTCCCTATAAATAGTAATAGATTAGATTTTGTCATTTTTTTAAAGTGGAAATTATGTGAAATTGACTTGTAGATAGACTTAATTTAAAAATTTTGATTCAAATTTTGTGGGGATAAGTCTATGAGAGGTGAATAAGGGTACTATGATTTCATATTGGATCATTATATTTTATATCTAAATATATGGGCCTATGTTACTTGTTTTATGAGTGATTATGAATATATGTGTGCCATTATGCCACACTGAAGACCTATAGATATCAATCCCTAGTATTATACGTGTACTAGATATAAACTAGATTAAAAAATATGGATAAAAATGGGTTATTAAGGATATCTAAGTTGGCCTAATAAAACCTTCGATACTAAGCACTATCTACCAATGTAGTTCTCCCTCATAGAGTGATTGTGTGATCTATGGTGATGCAACTAGAATTCTTAGGCTAGATGATTACTATAAATTATTGACAATATATTCCCTTCACATACAATAAAAAATATGAAAACATGTCTATTGACTATCAAAACACTACAAATTTGAAATAGGAGAAAATAATGTTATTTTTATTAGTGTATACTGCTTTTACTAGAGATATCTAGTGAGCATATAATGATTAGCCTTGATGTGATTTGTTAGGAGAGTCTATAGAATAATTTTTATAGCCTACTTTAAAATATGCATTAGAGATCCATTGTGTAATGTCATTATTAAAAAAATAGACCATTGGATTGCAGGAGACAAGGCCACATTAGGAGATAGGGCCATAGTGCATCTCTATATAGCTAGTGTGGAATTGTTTGAGAAGACCACAAACTATTAAAACATGTGTAATAGGATATTATGGGATGCATAGGGATGAATGAAACTGAAATATGGATGTCTTTTTGGTATTTTTAATGCGTATAATATAGTGAGGGTTCTTACAAGTTATCAAAATGGTGAGTTGGCCAAGTAAGGGTAAAGATGTCAATAATAAATATTGGTAGACACTTAATGATTAATTTTGTGTCTAAATTTGGCCCTAATTCATTCTAGTGATGCATAAATATAAATTAATAGATTAAAATAAATTTGAACTTGATTATATACATGAATTATCTTTCATCATGGATCTTGATTATGCAAGATGCCTTAATATAAGAACTTACAATAACGTCACTAAAAGTAAAATTTTCTCATATTGAAAAATTGAAAAAAATGAAATTTTTTATTTTTAAATTGAAAAGGAGAGAAAGTAGAGAGTGTAATTATTTTCCCTAAATCTTGGAGATGGTGAAATGTCATACCCCCTTGTTAGGACATTCAGAGAGGAGTTGAATTGTAACAAACTAAGAGTGACCAAGTATCAAATTTTGAAAACCATTGAATGCTCATGGAAATATTTTATGCTCCAAATCTTAGTGTATAGAGTACTTTATATTTAAAAGTGGTGGAACCATGCATTGTGGCCCACTACATTTTTTAGTGGGTGGAATTATGAACTATGTCCCACTATAATTTAAAAAAATAAACCATAGATGTTGAGTGATATTAAACTCTAACATGGTCCACTTGCCACTGAAATGAATCACACAAGTATAGACAAATCTAGATTGTATCTAAAACTTTACAAATTTAAAACTTGATAATTTTGAAAATGCCATAGTATAAATGTGAAGAATATTGAATATCATAATGCCTATATATACTATATTGAATTGTTATTGGAAATTGCAATTAGATTTTTTTCACTTATAAACTCTTCATTTTTTTCAACTTGTAAACTTTTGAATTGTTTTTAACTATAAATTTTTGAATTATTTGAAACTTTAAGAGTCAATGCACATGTATACAACATTCCCCCATAATATACTTTTTTCTAATCATGTTTTCATTTTGAAAGATGTGTCACCATAAATTTGATTTTTTTCTCATGAGGAATCAAATGTTATAAATAGGACCATTGGGATTCCCACCTTTTGAGATGAGATATGTAGCTTGAAATTCATTTATCTCTAAATAAATCATATGTGAAAGATATATAACTTTGACTATTTTAAAATTATTTCAACATATTATGAAATATGTCCTAGATTTTGCATATGTAGCATTTGTTACAAATATATTACATTTGATCATAGAATTGATGCATGCCTGATAGACATCATGACACTAGAATAGAAATATAGTATATAAATGATAAATGATATGAATCATGACACCATATTAAATAGATATAATTCATGATAAGAATAAAGGCATGATAATTGTAAGAAACAACAATATAAGTAGTGTTATATAATTTATCATGTAATTACAAAATATGTCATACACAAGGCCTTAGAGGCCACATGCAAGGGACACATTAAATGTTTCATAGCTCACAATACCAAGGGCCACATGAAAATGGCATAATGATTACATACAAGTAATAAGTTGAACATACAAGGCTAAAGGCCACACACAATAAGCAAGTTTAACCTATAATGTAGTAAAGGAATAATGCAAAGCAAAGCATGTAGAAAATGAACTAGTATACATAAATGATATGTATGAATATTAGTTTTAGAAATTATCATATTTAATATAATACATTTTTAAAAAAGTGATAAGAAATACATTTATATGATATTTATCTTGACATGATAGAGAGGTTGTGGATAGATATAGGTTGTAAAAATGTTCGCAAAGAATGACTAGATGCCCCCATATTAGAAAGGTTATTGGTTAATAAAGGAAGCCTAACACCAAATAATCATGTGAAATTATGAACTATATCATACTCAAGTACCTCATAAAAATCATGTGTTGAAATATGAGATATCATATCTACTCAACATAGAGTAAACAACATATGAAAATAAGTAAGATAACAACATGGAAAATGCTTTAGGTCTTGATTTTAAATTTTTGAAAGTATATTTTTTTTGTATTTTTGATTATATAATTATGTTTTTTAATTTTTTGAAAATATTTAAAAGCTTAAAATATGATGTAAAAATGGTGCTATGAATATTTTTTTTGAAAATAGAGGAAGTAGAATGGATTTGAATAATTCTCAACAAAGTGCCAAATCATAGCATGAAGAGAGGGAAGGTAGGCAAGGAGCCCCAAATGTAGATTTAACTTTGATTAAAAGTAATGTAGTACTAAAAATGTTAAATTTTTAATAATTTACATGATCCTAAAATTGGTAATATGCTAAATGTGTTCATGTAAAAAGTAACAATATGAGATCATGAAAGTGCCTTAGGGTGTAAAATATGCAATAATTATCAATTGGAGTGGCACAAAGATAGTTGTTTTAGAATGTTTTAATATAGGTAAAAAGTAAGAGGATAAGTATCCCAAAATTTAAAATTAATACAAAAATAAATAAGAATACTTGGATAATTGAGGGAAGAATTAACAATAAAAAAAGGTATGTACAAGTGATAAAATTTATAAAATAGCTAAACAATTACTGGATCTTAGGAGAGTTCCCATGGAGTTTCTATGAAAAGGGTATATTTACCTACTTCATTTTGTGTAAACCACCAATTAGAAAATGATTTTTCTATGTATATCCATTTGATCCATTATATTGCATATCAATTAGACGAGAGATGTTATTTAGAGTGTGACTTGATTTCTATTCTTGTGTTGTGATTATGTTCTCCTTTGAAACTATTATCATTGCACTATCTTCCTAAAATTATATTAATGGTATCATAATATCTTATTTATCCTTGTGATATTAGGATATGGAAGATTTAATTTTTTAATCATTGTCTAAGGGAGAATCCCACCATTTTTATTTTTTATTTTACCCTGAGCATTGTTATTTTCATGGAAAAAAGCATATGCATTTATATAGTTTTAGATTAGGTTGTTCTAGTTTCCTTTATTATTTATCATTGATATGTTATCTAGTTGTTGTCTATACTTTTAAAATTATATGACACATCCTTACCAATACTTAAACATGTGTCATCTATGAGATTCATCAATTGGCTTTTATTGTATCGGCATTGACTGATTTGTGAGTTTTTATGTTTTGTGTTATATTATAGTTGTGTGACATTAAATCCAAGATAACCAAACATAATAATAAACTTAGTTTTACATAGACAAAATATATACATCATGCATTGTTCTTCTATCAACCTAATGTTTTCATAATAGAGTTGATGAATGGCCATTTTATTTTAACATGGCTCAACCTTACTCTCTACACATCTACCAAATCCTATGTTCCTTATCTAAGTAGTGTAGTACATCATGATTTCAAATTTTGTGTACTACCATTACTATTTTCAAAGTCTAATAATATTCCTATGCATATTTATTTTGCATATATGCCAAGGAGTATTATGTAGTAACTAGAATTTTATTGTGCATATTACCATTCTTCCACATGCGAATCTACCTATGCATGTATATCAATAGGATAATTTTTCCATTTTGTATTGATAAAGATTATTTAACAATTTTTAGTCTTGTGATATCATACGATTCATGTTTAGATCTACCAAGTTTGATATATGGTGACTATCCTAGTGTATTTTATTAATGCTAATGGGTATTTATTATATTTTGGTGTCATGTTAATGTCAAACATGTACCTTATCTATTTAAGATTTTTTTTAGAGTGAAATGTCACATATGGTAAGTCATTAGTCTCTTAGGTATTATGAGTTGTTAATCTATAGTGTTTAGTTATCTAGTTTATAAATGATAGTTATAAATTATATATATATATATATATATATATATATATATATTGTATAGTTAGTTTCATTTGAGTTTAATTTTTTTTTGTTCCATAAAAGTGGAGATTAAGTGTCATAGGTCCTTACATGTAACATCTATTTGGCTATTTAGAGTTTAAATTTAGTCCAATGTTTTTGATTTCATGTAGAGGTTATTTCATTATCTATATAAATTCTATTAGGGAATTAAGTTTCAAAATTTCCCAATAGGTGATATTCTAGTAGAGTGATCACATAAAAATTCTATAATAATAATGAATCTACTTGTATTAGTAAATATGCAAGAATATGTGTAATAATTTCCTTGATTGTATTACAATATCCTAGTCAAGAGGAATATATGGGAGAACGCACTTTGGGATTGAGTGTAACTCAATGTAGAATTCATAGGAGAACTCATAGTGGCACTTAGTTGAACTCTAGGTGGAACTCAACCTCTCACCCACTTAGCCTCTTTATTACACCTAAGTAAGTTGAATTTAAATGTGTAGGTATAATCCATTTAATACATAAATAAAATAATAAATATCCTACACCAACCCCCCCCTTAAGAGTATAATATAGCTCTCAAAAAGTGGAGTAAAAGGATAAAACCCAATGGGGAAAAACTCCCCCCAAAATTAGAGACAAAGAAGAGAAGGTAGGATTAGAAATTCCCATTTGAAGATAACACTTCTTATAGATACCTTGTATCTTACAAAGCATCCTCCTAGAGTGACTGTGGATCATACATAGATGCAGTGAAGAGTGGATCACCATGAAAAGGTAAATGAAGGCACTAAGTATCTAATGGATCTCCAACCAAGGTATGGTTCTTATAAAAGGAACTATGCTCCTCATGAAAATTAGAAATGGTAAATAGCATAAGTGAAGAAGGAATGTGAAAGGCCCTATAACTATGTAGAATAATTCCCAATATCTAATGTGTCTTGAATAAAAAATACTTATCCCTAAAAATTTTGTGGGACCAGAAATAGGTAGATCAAGAAATAACTCCTCAAGACATGAAAGGTGACAAGGATAAGGAGTAAGTGGGTCACCATCACTACTATAGTCATATGTGGTAGAAGAGAAGTCATCAAAATTAGAAATGTGTGTAGGATATAAAGTGTCATCAACTATAGGTAAAATTTATGAAGAATCTAAAAGAGGGATAAAGTGGGAGAAATATTATAGCTAAGTCTCATGATTGACTAAAACCACTGAAATGATATTGTCACTATGCAAATATCTGACATACATTGAATATGGAGTGAACTTAACTCACATTCCCTAACCAAGGTGCGTAATATTATATAATGATAGAAGATTAGTTAATAGTGATGAAAAATTATAACATTATTAAATGTTCCACCACTCACATTAATAGACCCTCTCCCAAAAACTTGTGTAGAAGTATCATCACCTAGTCAAATAGAAGACATGTCACATGGCTTCAAGGAAGTGGACTCCACATGTGAAGAATCCATATAATGTGATACACCATAATCAATAACCCATGTAGGATCTAGAGGTCCTACTATGACTAAATGTGTCCCCTTTTTTTCTCTTTTCTTGATTATTTCCCTTTCCTTTTTCCATTATCATTTTCATTAGATTTATGGGTTGATGAAGATGGTTTTATAGACTTACGAACACCTATGTTGTTCTTCTCAAGAAGACTTATGAGGTGATCAATATTCTTTTAAAACACCTAATTTCATCATGAATTCTTATTTAATACCCACATTTGATCCCCTTTTTTTATTTAACACTATAAGAGTAAGTTTTAAAGTTTGGTTTGGTGGTGGGTTGATCCTTCTTGCTCTCATAATCCTTGGTGTTCTATTTATTTTATTTTGAAACTTTTTGATGTCATGTCCTACAAGTAGAGCATGTGGTTTAGTTTAATTTATTAAACCCATATAAATTAGTTTATCTTATTCCTAAGTCATGTTAGAAACAAACTCATCAAAGGAGGGCATAGTCCATGATGTACCAAGTGCTCTCTTGGTTGCATGGAAGGTGGAGATGAAAATAGAATAGTTAGGTCTAGGTTTTACAACTACATAAATGATAAGTTATGAATCCTTATTATAAATTTTACATTATTTTATTTAAAATATCAATGATTTAAACTTGGTGAAGTAGTCTTGAAGTATTTCAAAACCCATAGCTAAGACTAATTAGCTCATTTTCTAGTTCATGCCCTCTCATCTCATCCAAAATCCAAAAAAAATTCTCTAGGGTATCCCATACTTGGGTGATTTGGATGATTCAATATGAAAGTGAATATCTAATAACACATAAATACATAGAAATCCAAAAGATTCATCACACTTGTCAAACCATTTTTCCTTATCTAGTCAATTCAGGTTGCATACCCATAATTATCCTATTGAGCTTCTTGTTTCATAAGGCAAGTGACATGTAAGCCTTCCATTCATGATAGTTGAAAGGTGTGATAAAATAAACTAAATTAGGATCCATTATATATAATATGAGTTTGTTTGCAACAAATTAAAGAAATTTAGAAATAATGAATTACAATAATTTGTACACCCCCTATAATTATGCTCAACCCTCCTAGATTTTGGCACTTTATATTTTACTGAATTTTACAATGTATATATGTCCAAATCATGAGAAATTAAAAACATGATTTTTTTCAAAATATGGTACTCAATTTCAATCTATCGATCAAAAGTTATTATATAATCAATTTCTCATAAATGAGGCCTATTTAATAAAAACATGCACTAAAACTTTAGAAAATGCCATGTGTTGAGAGTGGACCTAGATCTCCAACCACTCATTAGAATAATTAAAGAGTGTAGAATACATCATTTATATTATGAGGGGGGATTGGCTTCCTACCAAATCGGGCCTCCCCTTTTGTCTTTCATATGCAATAAAATAAGGTTATTTAAACACTTTAATCACCCTTAATACAATTTCTCCCAAATAGACTTGTATTCAAAAAACATAAAATGATAGATTTTGAACCAATAATAATTAAAAGTGGAAAATAGGATAAATATCCACCTTGGAATGTGGTGGGTACCATAAAGGAAGATGGCATGTACTATTTTTTGTTTTTATAAAACCTAATAATCCTTATGTATGTTACTAATATATGACACTACCAATGTGGGTGTATAGGTCATGGGAGATCAAATAGATGCCATGGAAGGTTATTAGAAGAGCATAGTTAGTGTGAGGGAAAGATAAGGCTATGATAATAATTTGGGTATAAGTTATTTTATTTGATGTGAAGGACCACGTAAGAATTCCAATACCACTACATAGAAGTATACCACTCATAATTATAATACTACCACATAACACTATATTTGAAAAATATTAAACATTCCATATAAATGAATATTGACCCAAAAGGATTGTCTTATATAGTGATCAATAAGGGAAAACACTTTCCAATAAGTCAGGAGTGTTGTGTAAGCAAACACAAGCTATTTTAAGGAAGCTCAACCTATGTGAATATTCTCTGATCTATAAAAAATACATCTTTACATAAAAAAATAGATGCACTAATTTTCATGAGTTACCAAGAAATAATACCAAAATCCCTTAATTATGGCCTTCTTTGAAGCTTACAAAGATGGTAAAATGGTTGTTGCTTTGAATTTATTTTAATAGTAGACATCGCTATTTTAAAATACCATATCTAGTAGTAAGAGGAAAAACCCCTTAAAGGTTGAGAACAGGTTGTACAAGTGCATTCCAATAATGGATAATCCATATTAGAAGTGTATGCAGGTCATAAATGAAAGGATGATTCCAATGGTGAAATGCATGAGAGTGACTAGGATGTAAGTCAAACATATTCAATAGAATTTAATGTTTTAAAGAACTAGACTAATGAATCAAAAAACTAGGCCTTCCTCTAAATACATCAACCAAATCTGCAACAAACCCCTCAAATGGCCAATGTAAAATAATTAAAATCCTAATACAAAGAATATAAACATTCCTCTTAATTAATTCAAAATAATAATAAATAAAATAAAAAATAATGCTCATTACCAAAATCTATAACTATGATACCATGTTATAATTGCCCAATAGGTGATCTTATAGTAAAGTGAGCATACAATAACTATGTAACAATAATGACCCTAATTGTATTTAGAAATATGCAAGATGTGTAATAATTTCCTTGATTGTATTAAAGTATCCTAGTGAAGAGGAATATAGGTAAGGAGTAGGGGGAGTGAACTCACTCACTATGGGATTGAGTGTAACTCACTATGGAACTCATGATAACTCATAGTGGCACTTAGTTGAATTCTAGGTAGAACTCTAGGTGGAACTCACCCTCTTACCCACTTAACCTCTTTATTACACCTAAGTAAGATAAAGCTAAATTTGTATGGATAATCCATTTAATACATAAATGGAATAATAAATATCTTACACAAACATCAAGTCATATATGTTGTTTTGTAGGTCAAAAGAGTCAAATTTTTAAAAAATTGCCTCAAATATAATTAGATGTGTATACAAGGGAAAGTGAAGATGATCTAAAAATTGTTCATAGATTGGAGAAGATAAATCATACTTATCCTTCCACTCATTGGTGCATTTATATAATTAAGGTCATGACCAAGATGGATCTGCTAAACCTAACAAAAGAGGTCCCTTACCACAATGATATCACTAGAGAGGGTTCTAAATCCTCTAGTCAAGCAACATCATACAATAACCCTAGTTAAGTCCTATTTTTTCTTCTATTAACAATGTAAATACAAAGTAACGTAGAATTTAACCTAGTGCTCACTAAATCTTGTGGCACAAAATGGGGGTAATAAACACAAATGTAAACATGCATAAAATAATTCTAATTAAGCTAGTATAGGTATAAACCTAATGTATGGAGAGATAAATACATTCAAAATCAATTACTTATGTTACTTTTATCTAATAAAATAGAGGATTAAGAGATACCTAACTTGAAGATAAACCCATTGAGACTCAATCTCTCCCTTGGCCTAAGGTTCTTCACAAGAAGTTGTTGTGGTTTATAAGGATCACTCATATAGGCCAAAACATCCAAGACTTTTCCACAAGACAAGACTCTTATGCAAGTGTAAACCCTAAGAAATGAATCCTCAAGTAGAATAATGGAAGATAAAATTGTAAGGAAGTGAAAATAAATAATTAACTTCATCTCTCTCCAAAAAATGGAAAAAAAGATGTGTATATATAGTTGGATTTAACCCTAAACCCTTTTGAAATTTTAGATCATAGAGTTAGCCCAATCGACCGTGTATCATTAATTATTAAAATCACGTTAGGTCTTGATCTGGGTTGGTCAAGGCTGACCTAGACCCATAAAATTCTAATATATTTTAAGTATAGGGTCATCCTAAGATGACATTTTTTGGTAAATGTCACAAATATTTTTTTGAATTAGGTAGGGGTTATTTAAGGCAGTAAATTACTTGTAGGAGTATGTAAGGGAGGTGTCAAAGATTAGAGAAGTTTATAAAAGAGGTTTGTATTGATTTTAAGTAGTGGTATAGGGAACAACAATCTTGTAACTCACCAATGGTCTGCCCACCCCTTTCCCAGTGTACCCTTTAAGGCATGCACTTAGAGAGATTAAGACTCTATGGGTTATTGCAAGAGAGAAAACATCAGTAATTGATAATTTTTTAAAATATTATGTATATACATATTCTTGAATCAAATTTCATCACGTGTTACTCAGGTGTAAT
The DNA here is from genome assembly GCA_037957365.1 of Torreya grandis. Classification (NCBI taxonomy): domain Eukaryota; kingdom Viridiplantae; phylum Streptophyta; class Pinopsida; order Cupressales; family Taxaceae; genus Torreya; species Torreya grandis. Next base: position 192,937 of record JARHVA010007658.1, on the reverse strand, counting down.
AGGGGATGGTGTTTTGAGAAAATAAAATAGCAACACACAACACTCAAGCTAAATAAATTACAATATTTTAAAGCATAAAATAATTACAAGTAAATGGCTGAAAAGGAAATAAATAAAAAATTAAAGTAATGTATGTGTACATTAACTTAACTTTATCAGTGTATGGTTATCTATTGGGTTTATAGTTTTGATCATGGAGGGAGTATATATTACTTTGCACAAACCCAAGGATACAAAACTAAAGAGAAAAAACAAATAAATGCAAGAAAGTTAGGATAACTAAAATGTGTAGATATGATATACTTGGAAATTTGGTAATCTAGGGTGATAAATGTTAAGTTAGGACCAAATGACCAAGTCAAAATTTAGATTAAATTAGGTAATAAAAAATCCAAGGCTAGTAAATTACTAAAAAAACTAAAATAAGTATCCCTTAAGTAATAAAGGTAAACAAACCAAGTCAAATTAATGATACAAGTGAAAATGGTAATCAAACATTAATGTGAAAGAAGTAAAAATCCTTAAAAAAATACGGACAAATAATGGTAACACGTCATTGATGAGTAAGCAGTAAAAATCCTTAATTTTCAATAGAAAAAAGACATAAAATGGAAAACAACATTGGTGAGTGAGAATTAACAATCCTAACTCACTCAACAATGGAAAAAGTACTGAAAAAAGAAACAAACACATTTGTTTTCAAAAAAGAGGTTAAATAAATATAGAACTAATGTACTTTTATGAAAAAAGGAGTGATAATGAAAAAAATCAAATAAACCAAAGCAATTATATAAATTTAAATCAATGGTATAAAGAAGATAATCCATAGTCACTCAAGCATACTATTTCATTCTAAAGATAGATAAAACTAAAACAAAGTAGTGCTAACATGTTTCAAGATGTGAATAAGAAAAAACAAATGTGCGAAAAAAGATTTAAAATCAAACTTGCCTATCAAGGGGGGATATAAAATGGGTGGTGGTAGGTGAATGGAGTGAAAATCAAGGTAGAGAAACTCTTTATCAAAGTCAAGCCACTAAAATTAGGTTTGTCAAAATATGAGGACTTTCAACATTAAGGACTCTGAAGAATTTTTCCTAACCACATAAATCTTGGGTTATCAAATGAAGTATTAATATTATCACATTAAGCCTATATACCTAAAAAGTAAAATGAACTTACCTTCCCATAACATGTTCCTCATTCCTAAGGAAACTTTATAGAGTCATTGGTCTACTACAAATATTGGGTGCTTGCATGAGAAAGCAGGTAACACTATAGATTTTTTTGAATTCTCCTATCCTAATATAGTAGCCTACCACACTGCAATGGACCTTGGCTCTATCATGAGGCCAAATATTGATTTTGAAATTATATTGGGGATAGGAGATGTGTTATAAATGACGTATTTTGGTTTAATGTTGATTTTTTTATTTTTAAATTGCCTTTTGATCATTTCATTTTATTTTAAATGATTTGGCTTTTCAGTTTTTATGAATTTTTCTATTCCTCCTCCATATAGATTTAGAGAACCAAACATGGGTGTTAAAAATGACTATTATTTGAAAACTTTGGACTTGGTATATAAGAAAGAGTACTTATAGAGTATGGTGTCTAAGAGTCTTGTTTATTCATGTGGAATAAAAGTGTTATCTTTATTTAGACCTTGTTGTATCCAAGGTGGAATGAAAAGGAAAGGAAATCAATGGGAATGAACTTGAAACTTTTTTAATTACTTCAAATCATAAAAAATATTATCAAATGAAAGGGGGATATAATGATAGGTAAGTATGATTCTTTATCATAATAGTTTATTTAAGTATATGATCCAAATGGATCCATGTACTATTATATTTTGCAAAAGTCTTCAAATCTAGTTTAAATCATTTGCACACTATAGTACTTGTCGAGAGATTTTTGATGATTTTTGCGGTTTGCAAAATCGACACCGTATGCAAAAGTTATAGGCCACTGAAGTTTTGGTTCAACAAGTAAAAATTTAGTGTCAAAACTAACGTGGCATAGTTACAAAATGCCAAGTCAACCAATCTCCATTTGACACATGGAAAATAATTAGGGGGAAGAAATTTGGTTAGGTGTTATTTATCATATGTTATTTGAAATTTTCAAGCATGCCACGCCACCTTGCCATGCCTATGATGCCACCCAAAGAAATTTCAAAGTCCTAGGTGCGTAGAAAGGAGGAGGGAGTTTTGAACTTAAGACCTGGTGCCTAAAAGGCTAAGGTCTTGACTACTTTAGCCACAGTGGCTAAAACATTATAAAATGGAGTTATTTTTACTTGTATTGACACAGATTTCTAACAGTGTAAAGAGAATTAAGAGGATTAGAGCCTTGTTTTTGCCTTGTACAGCCTTGGGCTTTTGTTTTCAAGTCAAGGAGGAATATTTGTAGGAAAATAAAGATCAGAAGAGGTGAGATTGAAGATTTTTAAAGGTTTTTAAAGCCATTTGTTGCAGCATTTTAATATAATGGTCCTCAGCATTCTGCAGACCCGAAGATGTAGGCTATTGAAGCCGAACTCCATTATCAACTTGCTAGTGTTATCTTTGATTTTCTCTGATTATTATTGCATTATAATCTTCATTTTAATTCTGATTTTAATTTCTTTATGCATAATTAAACATAATAAAGTAAAATTTTGAAAGATCTCATAAACATGAACAAGTGATTTTTGAATGTAATACACTTGTATTTTTCAGTTTATAGATCAGATTTTTGGTATCAGAGCAGTTGTTATTTAACAGTGATTGCTAGTGTATGTTGAAAAGGTCTAAATCCCAAAAGGGTGAAGGAAAACTAATTGAGTATAATCTAGAGATTGGTTCAAGGTGTGCTTCAAGGATGGCCAAAGAAGAGGTGGAATCTGAACAAGCTTTCCACTGAGCTTTCATGGACATGAGAAGCATGGTTAAGGAACTATATGGTGACAAACAAAGGAAATATGAGAATGAAAAATAAGGTGATTCATGAGAATCAAAAGGTAAATAAATCAAAAAACTTTCTCCATCAGATGATGGTAAAAAAATTGTGGATTCTCTCCCTTCACTATAACTAGATATTAAGTTTGAATTACCAATGTTTAATGGTGAAGTTAATGCCAAAAAGTTGGATAATTGGGTCAATCAGATTGAAGTTTATTATAGGGTCCAAAAGATTGTAGGCGATGAGTCAAAAATTCATTTGGCTAATCTTCGTATGGGAGGTATAGCTCTCATCTGGTGGGAGAGTAAGTTGAAGGAAGTCGAGGTTCAAAAAGGTAACTCAATTTCTACTTGGAATGAATTTATTGAAGAACTCAAAAAGCAATTCTATCCTTTAGGCTATATGCAACAAGCCATGATGGATTGGCAAAGTTTTAGATAAAGAAAAGGCCAAAGTGTTCAAGATTATACACAAGATTTTAGGAAAAAATATTTACTTTTGAATGTTCCTCTATACACACAAGAAACACTGCTAAAATATATAGGTTGGTTGCATAGTTACTTAAGATATATGATTCTTATGTTCAATCCCACTATTTTAGATGTAGTATGTGTTCAAGCCACTCATTTAGAGGCTAGAGGAAAATAATCAAAAGAATCTTTTCCTAAAGTAAAAAGTAAGGAATCTAATGTTAAGCATTCCAAAGGGGAGAGTTCATCAAGAAAGGGTAAATAGAAATCCAATTATATTGTTAAAAAAGAAGGAAAACCATTTTGTAATCATTGCAAAAAAAATCATGATGAGTCTAAGTGTTGGAAATTACATCCTGAGTTAAGGCCTAAGAAGTATCAAAAGAAATAAAAGAAGGCTAATGCTATGGTTCAGGACTTAGGATCAGATGCAGGTGATGAAACTAAGATCACAGCTATGGGTTTACATAATGATTTTTCTCTTTCAATTTCTAGAACTAAGTCACCAAATGATACATCTTCTTCTAGATAGAATTTTGTGCATGTTGATAAGAAAAGAAATGAATTGTTCCACATTAGAGTTGTTTCAAAACATACTAAGATTGACACTCTATTTGATAGTGGTTCACAAGCAAATTTAATTTATGAAGAGGTTGTTAAAAAGCTAGGCTTACAAACCAATCCCCATCTGAAGCCTTATCCACTAGGTTGGGTGTGTGACAATGCAAAGTTACAAGTCTCACAAACTTGTAGGCTAAGGTTTGCCATCACATCCAAGTTTGTAGATGAGGTTGAGTTGGATGTTGTTCCATTGGACATATGTGGGATTGTTTTGGGAAGCCCATATCTTTGTGATAGAAAAGCAATCTTATATAGAGAGGAGAATAAGTACTTACTTGTTAAGGATGGCATTGAATATATAGTTAGAGCACATCACATTAGAACAAGTCTTTCCTTGGTTACAACAGGGCAAATGAAAAGACTAGTTAATTCAAGCAATACTTTTTGTCTCATGTTGATTAAGTCTAAGGAAAAAAAATATTCTCAAGCTTTGGAAAAGTGTGATCCTAGACACAAGAATGAATTGGTTGAAATCATTTCTACTTATGATGATGTATTTCAGGATCCTAAGGGCTTACCTCCTAAAAGGGGAGTTCAACATGAAATTCAGCTACTGTAGGATTATCCTCTCCCTAGCATTGGCATGTACAGGTTATCACTGGTGGAAAATGAGGAAATCAAGAAACAAGTAATGGATCTATTTGATAGAGGTGTTATTCATCCAAGTTCATTTCCTGTTGGTTCACCAATTATTTTGGTGCCAAAGAAAGATGGCACTTGGCAAATGTGTGTTTATTTTCATTGCTTTAAACAAAATTACTATTAAGAATCGTTACCCTCTTCCTCATATAGATGATTTGTTGGATCAATTAAAACATGTTATTTATTTCACTAAGCTAGATTTGAGAAGTGGATGTCATCAAGTAAGAATTAATGAAGGTGATGTATGGAAAACTGCCTTTAAGACAAAACAGGGATTGTTTGAATGGCTTATTATGCCTTTCGGGTTGTGTAATGCCTCGGCTACATTCATGAGATTGATGAAAGATGTTTTTAGACAGTTCCTTGATGATTTTGTTATAGTTTACTTAGATGATATATTGACTTTTAGCAAATCATGGGAAGAGCATGTGATCCACATTAAGAAAGTCATGGATGCATTACGAAGGGAAAAACTTTATCGAAAAATGTCAAAATGTGAATTTAGCAAGACCTCTTTGATATACTTGGGTTACATTGTAAGACATGGTAAATTGAAAATTGATCCTGAAAAAGTGGCAGTCATTGTTAATTGGCCTACACCCACTAACACAATTGAGGTTAGGAGTTTTCTTGGTCTAGTACAGTTTTTGAGGAAGTTTATTGCTCAATTTGCATATATTGCATCGCCTTTGCATTCTTTGACAAGTTTGAAACAGGTCTTTCAGTGGGGAGGCAAACATCAAAAAGCCTTCGATACTTTGAAAGGAAAGATAAGTATTGCTTTGGTCTTGGCACTTCCTGATATACAACAACCATTTGAGATTGAGATAGATGTGAGTATGCTATAGGAGCTATTTTAATGCAAGGTAAGAAACCAATTTGTTATCATTCTGAAACCTTTACAAGTGCAGTAAGAAAATATCCAACTTATGATAAGGAATTGTATACATTGGTTTAAAGTGTTAAAAAATGGAAACATTACTTAATGGGTAAAAAAACAATAATCCATATAGATCATCAGCCCTTACAATATCTCCAATCACAAACTAAGCTACAACAGTCTAGACATTTTCATTGGATGGGTTTCTTACAACAATTTCATCTTGTGATCAAGTATAAAAAAGGAATTCAGAATAAGGTTGTAGATATGCTATCTAGGCCTCCTGTGGTTGTTGCATCTATTCTTTTACAACATGGTTCTTTGTCTCATGAAATTTATAAAGAACAATATGTGAATAATCTTGATTTTCAGGATGTTTATAAAGACTTGATGAGTAGTAGACGAGTATAAGAATTGGACTATCATGTACACAATGATCTTTTTTATCATTTGGGTAAACTATGTATTCCTCAAAATGAGAGGGTGCCCATGATTAGAGAAGCACATACTTCTCTTATTTCTGGTCATTTTGGAGTTGCTAAAATGGTTGTACATTTGAAAATGTATTGTTATTGGCCTCGTATGTAGGAAAATGTTGCTAAATATATAAGGGGATGTACTCATTGTGCCACAAGTAAACCTAGTAATAGGAAATTGGGACTTTACACTCCTCTACCTGTTCTTACTTGCCCCTGGGAAAGTATCTCTATGGATTTTGTGGGTGGATTGCCTATGACACAAAGAAAACATGACTATTTATATGTGGTTGTGGATAGATTTAGAAAAATGTGTGTTTTGATTCCTTGCACTAAGTAGATTACTAGCGAATGCACTGCATATTTGTTCTTTAAACATGTATGGGTTCATTTTGGTTTGCCTACTTCAATTATTTTTTATCAAGATTCTCGATTTATTGGGGAGTTTTGGTCAACTTTGTCGGGACTAATGGACACTAAATTAAAAAAGAGGATTGCATTTCATCCACAAACTGATAGACAAATAGAGGTTATGAACCATACTGTGGTACATTTGCTTAGGGGTTATAGCAATAAAAATCTAAAGTTATGGGATGAACAATTGTGTTACATACAACATGCATATAACCGAGCACTTCATTCTTCTACTATGAAATCTCCATTTGAATTTTGTTATGGATACTTGCCTAAATCTCCTCTAGATGTTTGTTGTGGATAGGATACAGTTGTTGGTGAACCAAAAGAAGCCATTCGAGCCAAGAAGTTCATTGAATAAATACAGCTCATTCATCAAATTATTCATACTCAATTGGAGAAAAGTCAAGCCAAGTATAAAGCCAGGCATGACAAACATTATATTGATCACCAATTTGTTGTAGGTGATATGGTATGGCTTCACATTAGTAAGGAAAGATTGACAAGTGAAGGTAACAAATTGAAACCAATCTGGTATGGTCCTTTTTAGCTAACAAAAAAATTGGCACAAATGCTATTCGATTAGACTTACCATCTCACATGTAGATTTATTCAATTGTAAATGTGGAAAATTTGAAATTGTATGAGCCTCTAATGATCATTGATCATGATGAAAGTGTATCCATTCCTTCTGTTGATGATTTTTCTCCTGAATATCTAACAGAATTACAGGAAGATACTATACTTGACAGGAATATGCAGACTTCGTGAAGAGGTAATGTTGAATATCTTCATGTTAGTCTCAAAGGGATGCACCCAAGCAAGGCCAGATGGATGGAAGTCGGAAAGGTGAGGAAAAAATACCCTCACCTCATTACTAATTAATTTCAACTTTTGGAGGTCCAAAAGTTCCCAGTGGGGAGGAATGATCCAAATGGATCCATGTACTATTATATTTTTCAAAAGTCTTCAAATTCAGTTCAAATCATTTTCACATTTTAGTACTCATTAAGAGCTTTCTGACACTTTTTGTGGTTTGCAAAATGGACACCGTATGCAAAAGTTATAGGCCGCTAAAGTTTTGGTTCAACAGGTAAAAATTTGGTGTCAAAAATGACGTGGCATAGTTGTGGAATGCCAAGTAGACCAATCTCCATTTGACACATGGCAAATAATTAGGGGAAAATTTTTTGGTTAGGTGTTATTTATCAGATGTTATTTTAAATTTTCAATCATGCCATGCCACCTTGCCATGCCTATCACGCCACCCAAGGAAATTTCAATGTCTTAAGTGCCTATAAAGGAGGGAGTTTTGAACTTGAGACCTAGCACCTAAAAGGCTAAGGTCTTGACCGCTTCAGCCACAGTGGCTAAAACATTATAAAATGAAGTTATTTTTACTTGTATTGACATGGATTTCTGACTGTGTAAAGAGAATTAAGAGGATTAGAGCCTTTTTTTGCCTTGTACGGCCTTGGGCTTTTGTTTTCAGGTTAAGGAAGAATATTTACAAGCAAATAAAGATCAAAGGAGGTGAGATTGAAGATTTGTAAAGGTTTTTATATCCATTTGTTACAGCATTTTAATAGAACTGTCTTCACCATTGGGTGGACCTGGAGATGTAGGCTATTGAAGCCGAACTCCATTATCAACTTGTTGGTGTTATCTTTGATTTTCTCTGATTATTATTGCATTCTATTCTTCATTTTATTTTTGATTATAATTTCTTTATACAAAATTAAACACAATAAAGTAAAATTTTGAAAGATCTCATAAATATGAACAAGTGATTTTTGAATGTAGTACATTTGTATTTTTCAGTTTATAGATTAGTATAGGTAAATATGCTAACATAGTTTGTTGCACAAATTTTATCTAAAAAATAGACAAAAATTGACACTGCAAATATGGGATCACAAACTTGTAACTATTTATTAGCATTATATAAAATGAACACTCGGTTTAATAAAAGTTTTTGAAATAATATGGTGTTTTTATAAGGATATCCTAGTCCTATCCATGGTCTTAAACTATAACTCATAAAAGATAAATCTATGTGGGTGAAGCAAGGTAAAAAATAGTATTTGTGAGGAGGTCCCATTTCTATCCATGGTCTTACACTACAAATCACAAAATAAAAACCCAAGTGAGTGAAAAAAGCATTGTAAAAATGGTATTTGTGAGGAGATTTTTGTCCTATCCACGGTCTTACACTACAACTCATAAAATAAAAAACCCAATGGGTGTAAAAATCATTGGAAGATAAAAAATTAATAAGAAAAGTTAATGTATCAAAACAAAATGAATTCATTGTAAAAATTGGGTCCTATCCACGGTATTATAATGCAACTCATGAGAGAAAGAAATAAAAGGACCAAGGGAAGGATCTAAGGTTTGTGTAAAAATAGACTAATGTAGAGGGTGTAGAAATCCTATGATAAGTGTTATTATGATATTATATATAAATATGATAATAAGGTAAATATTTAAGCAAAGTATTTCTTTAAAAACTGTGCATAAGTGGGTTCGTTAAAAACATGGCCTTCATTAATTTGAAGGCAATAGGTGCTAAGACCAAGAATGTCTTTCACTAAATAAGGGTGGCACCATTTTTGGATGTATTTTCCTTCTTTATCATGGGTATATTATAATTAAGGATGATATCACCAACATTGAAAGTGAAAACTTTAACCTTTTTAATATGTTGTTTGGCAATATGAACCTTGTATTAGTAGTTATGTAAAAGAGAACTTGGATGGTGTTCAACAAGAAGATTGAGGAAATGAAGGTGAGCTTCAAATAAAACATCATCAAGAAATATATTATGAAGAGATATGAATAAGGAATTAAGTTCAAATTATAATGGTAAGATAGGCACCAAATCATAGACTAGCAATAGTTACCCTAGTGGTAGTATGTATGCTAGTATAGTAGGCCAAAAGTGTGGGATATAAGTGAATAAACCAATATGTATGATTTTATCCTATAGTCTTTGGTAAAAATTTGTTGAGAATTTGTTTATTGACCTCCACTTGGCCATTTCATTGTGGATGGTAAGGTGTTGAATATTTGTGGGGTATTTTAAATTTAACACATAATTGTTTCATGTCTTTGTTTTTGAAATTGTCACCATTATCAAAAATGATAGTATGGGGCACTCCAAATCAAAAAATGATTTGTTTAAGGATAAATTTATAAATAGTGGTTCCCATGAAATTGATAAGAGGCATGGATTCTACCCTTTTAGTATAATATTTAGTCTTAGTAATAATAAAAAAATTACCATATTACAACTGAGGTAATTTACCGATGAGATCTAATCCTCACATAGAAAATGGCCAAAGAGATTCTATAGTTTATAACTTAGCTAGTGGTGAATGGATTAAATCATAATGAAGCTAGTAAGGATTACACTTTTTATAAAAAGTTATAGCATACTTTCTAAATTAGGCCAAAATTATCCCATACGTAAGAATTTGTGTGATGTAACATGTTTATTATAATGACCACCTTAAATTCCCTCATGTGTTTGTTTAAGGAGAGGAGGGACCTCTTATTTCATTACACAACATATTAGGTTACCTTATTAATTAGGGTAGTCAATGATATTATATCCAAAGACATTTAAAATCTTGTTTAAAAATTCTAGTCTTTTCACAAGAATCTGTGTCTCTAGGATAGGTATAATGTTCAAAGAATTGGATAATGTTTTAATACCATTATTTAATAGTGATAGCTTTAATGTAATAGATGAGTGAATAATATGGTTGTATAACATATGGTGAATTTTTTATCTAAAAAATAAATTGGAAATTATTAAGTACTTGATGAGGATGAAAGAGAAATGTTAAAGAAGTAAGAGAATCAATGATAGATTTATGATCTCTTGCAATTGGCTCAATGTTAAAAGAGGCAAACACTTTGGTGAGTGTTGTTTACATTTTATGATAATAAATATTTATTTTACTTTCACATTGGTAATTACCATTAACTTGGTGTCAAATAAGTTGGGAGTCACCTAAAGTGTGTAGATATGTGATATCTAAGTCAAATGCCATTTTCATCCATAAGATGAGAGCTTCATATGCTCTAATGTTATTAGTGACATAAAAAGTTATCTTGAATGCTAGAGGGATGATCTTACTATGAGGGTTAGTAAGAATATAACCTACCCTAGTTCCTTAGAGGAATTTGGTGCCATCAAAGTGGAGGGTATATGTATCTTCATGTAAATTGATGGTGACTTTAGGAAGTTCTTTGATAACTAGTTTAGATTAAGTAGTATTTAGAATGATATAGACATATTATTTATTATTTGTCTCTAAATAAATAGTGAAATTATGGAAACTATCATTAAGATAGATAGCCATATTAAGACCTTCAAAATAGGTAATTTTATCATTGGGGAGATTATCTTGAAGGTGATTTGTAGTGGGTATGTGTGTCACTGTAGGTTGGTCGACAATGACTTGTCCTTTGATTGATTTTTATGTTATGATTCAAAGGTCAAATTCCATCGAGAGAACCATCCATTTTACAAATATATCTCCAAGTATAAATGATGTTGAGAATAAATGATGAAGTGGACCAAAATGGACAATGATATAGGTGGTTTGATAAAGGATATAGTGATGGATAATTTTAGCTATGAATTAAATAATGAGGAAATCATGTTCTACTTTATTATAACATTTTTTGTAATCAATGAGGCCTCAACTAATATATTAAATAACATATTCTCTTTTGGTATCATCTTATTGGGAAAGCATTACCCCAACTAATACGAGAGTATAATAGGTGTATAAAATTAAAGGATGATCATTAGAAGGTGGATGAAGGGTAGACAGATAGAGTAATGATTTCGGAATGTTGTTGAATGCCTTTTTATGGGGAACAATCTATTATAAAGTATTACCTTTTTTAAGAAGGGACTTAACATAGTATATGTGATAAGCCATTTCTAGGACAAATCATTTAATTCCCCCAAGCATGCCAAGGTAGGTGCAAATATATATAATGGAGTGAGAAATGGGTATGTTAACTATAATTTTGATTTTAGTTGGATCAACATCAATATTGCAAAGAAAGACTAAGAAACCTATTAGTTTATCAAATGTAATGCCAAAGACACAATTATAGGGGTTAAGTCTAACTTGGTACTTGATTAATAGATCAAAGATGTTGGTATATTAGAGAGATGGGTTATGTGACTTTTTGATTTGGAAATGAGGTCATACACATATGTTTCCACAATTTTGTGTATAATATCATGAAAAATGTGGATCATAGCACGTTGATAGGTAGCTCCAACATTTTTAAGGTTGAAAGGAATTTTACCATAGCAATAGGTGCCCCATTATATATTGAATGTTATTTTATGTCGATCTTTAGGGGGGATGTGAATTTAATTCTATCTCATAAAACTATCTGAGTGACAACATTTCATATCTAGTAGTGGAATCTATGTTGGCATCTATTGAAGGTAATGGAAAATTATCTTTGGGACATGTGAGGTTATGGTTATAGAATCTGAAGGCTATATGAATAACCATGATGACTTTTTTACAAATGAGAACAATTTTTGACACCCATTCAAAATAATCAATAATTTAATAAACTTGGAATCCAAAAATTTGATAATTTCTTTATGGAATAGGGTTGCAACTTCAGGTGGAAATTTATATTTTTTTATTGGATGGGTTTGATGTCTAATTATGTGATTATTTTGTGCACAATGATACTAGGGTAGATATATAGCATGTCCTCATATGAAAAAAATTATATTTTCATAATTTTTATCAAATTATATCCTAAAATAATCATTATCGGTTGACATAAGTTCTCTAGAGATTGTTATGGGTTGAGGACATGAGGGTGTTCCATATTGTGTTCTTGTAGTTTATTCAATAAGCACAAAATTGTCATATTGATAATAATATGGATCATTGGGAAGATAATAAATGGGATTTGTTGTTATTAAAATGAGGAGCCTTTCATTTGAAATTCCCAAGTTTGTGATGTTGACATGGAAGTTGATTTTTTATAGCATGGAGTAACTCAAGTATGGAATCATCACTAGGGAGCATGGGTAAAGGTGCATAGTATTCCATGTCTACTTTAATATCAATGGTTTTATTACCATGGTGATCATATGTAGAATATATCTCTCATACATTTGTTGCATTGGTATCAAGAGTGATCTCGAGTGTAGGTGGAATAATGGATGAAGGTTGATTATATTTAGTTGGATTGATAATAGTGTATCTTTAGAATCTTTGGCAGGGAGGGAATTTGGTAGATTAAATGGTGATATAGAAGTTATATAATGTTCTATTTTTTTTGAATTTATGAGAGGTAATGTTTGTTCAACAACACAAGGGGTATCAAGAAGTGTAAAATTAACTAGAGTTACATGACCTCTAGGTTCTAACTCACTATTCATGGAAATGAAATGAACATAATAGTTAAAATCATGTATTTTAACTAAGGTTTGTTGATATTGTTAAACATCCAAATCTCATGATTTAGCTTGGGCCATGATGTATTTATCATCATAAGTGTGATAAATAATACATGATTATTTTTTTGGAGGATCATCAGAAAGAGATACAACTATATCACTAAATTTGTGAGGTGACATGGTTAAAGGGTCTTGAAATGGCTTGGCCACTCCATATTAATTACATGTGAAATCATCTTCTATTTAATATTCTTCATGTACATTACATGGAGGAGGGATATCAGTGGTATCATCAATGAGAGGGATGGTATGATCATGAGGTAATAAGGAAGGAAGGAGATACTTTGATATATAAGGAGGTAGCTTTGTAGTATCGTAAGTGTTTTTGAAATTTATTAGCTCATCATTTTCATCATAATCAAGAGTGACCTATAAATATGGATTCATATCGATGAATTTAGGTAAAGGTGCAATATTAATTCATGGAATAGTTAGAATATGATACTATGATTTGGGGTTGGAAAGTTAAATAATCCATGGATTAGGATAAACCTCATGTTTATAATGCTTGAAATTATTAATAAACTTGATATATTGGCTACCAAAAGAGGCAAAATCTCTCATGTGATGTGTCCATGGGTGACTTAAGATTATATAATAGGATAATGGTAAGTCAAGAACCATGAACTTGATATGTATAGTTTTTGGTCCAATAGTGAGAGGGAGGTAAATAAAACCAAGTGGTTTTTTATTAGCCTTGTCAATACATAATATGTTTGGCATGTTTTATTGAGATGACATTTTATATATCCAAGTTTTTGAATTATCCAAAGAAATGTTACATTAATTCTTGACCCTTCATCTATTAAGACTTTTCAAATAAGGGTGGTATTAATGGTAATTTTAATGAAGAGAGGTGGGTTGTTGAATAGAAAGATAATTTCATCATTGATCATGTCTTATTCAAGGAAATCTATGGAAGGTTTTTAAGAAGGATAAATAGTTTCAATATTATGAACTTCTATCAGTGAAGGCTAATGAGAAAGTTTTTTCATTTATAAGGAAGATGGTTCTTAAATTTATTATAGTTGTTGTATTAATAATTTGTGATGATATGGATATGTGTGAACTAACTCCATGGGATGTATTTTATAATTCATAGAGTTAAGATCCTCTAAGAAATTTCAATGATATTTTAAAGATGAAGAACAAGTACAAGGCTTGGAAGTTAAAATATTTTTGGGAGGAAGAGAGGTATTTTGAGGTTCTAAATGTAGAATTGGTTCCTCATTCATGTCAGAAGATGTATTAGTGGTAGTGGAATCTTTTATAATTTAATCTTTGAGTGATGGTACCATTATTTGGCTTTGTGATGGGATCTTTGTGGGTGGGTTTAAATTGATAATTGAATTTAGATGCAGTCACATATTGAGAATTGGTATAATATTGATCATAGTCAACATCAATTGGATAAATATCCTTGTTTGAATGTTAAGGGTTGGAGGTAGAAAAAAATTTGTGTTGTTAGAGGAATAAGGATTGAAATATTATTTCTTTTAAGAAGCATTAACATAATAATGATGAATTATTTTGATCATGGCATCATGATTAAATGTATCTCCCAACATAAAAGAAATGAATTTTTTTGTAAGCCCATAACATGTTTCATAGGAATGACCTATATAGACATGAAACCAAAAATAATTTTAGGTTAATACCATGTAGGTGGCTTATTATCATGAGTGAATGGCTTAGAAGGCATTAAAAGTTGTTTCATTTGTTGAACAGTTAGCAACACATGGGAAGCTTGGGGATTATCCATTTTGGCTACTCTTGGTGTTGGCTATGGAGGATTTTTAGTGATTTCATTGGCGGACTATTGGAGAGATACCTTGATTTTTTTAGTGTTATTTTGAATTGTTTCATGAGAAATTCTTGTCACTTAGCTTGATCGATGAAATTAATTAAAGTTTTGGGAACAAAAGTTTGCACCTTGTATTGGAGGGAAGGTGATAAAGTAGTTATGAAGAGTTTGAACAAGTTATCATCATTCATGTTATGATCAGATTTATGAGCTAAATATTTAAAACATTTGATATAATCATGAGATTATTCAGAAGAGGATTGTTTAGGATTAATTAAATGGATAAAAAACTATTTTAGGAAGAACATTGTGTTGAAATTATTTAACTAAAGGATTGACTATAACCTCAAGTTGTCAAATAGAATGTTGGGAAGTTGATTATACCATTATAATACATCACTTGTAAAGGTTTTAAATAAAATTTTGGTAGTGATGAAGGGACTAGTTTGAATCCACTATTTATAAATATTACCAAATGTTTTAATAGAAGATGTGGGGTATTTAGTCTCATCATATTTAATAATTGGAGATATATTACCAATATCAATAGATATAATTAAGGGGGGATAAAGGTTCATTTTGAATGTGTTGAAGCATCATTTATTGAATAATAGGTTAGGGAATGATATTTATTGTGACATATCTAAGAGGAAGAGGGATGAAATTTTGGTTATTTTGGGGAATAAGAATAGGAGCCTGATTATCCATGTTTATCAAATGATGTTGTAGTTGCAGCATTTGAGAGGTATTTGTATGTTTACATGATGTTAATTTATTTCACTATTTTTATAAGAATTTGAGTGGTATCAACTATTAGATTGGTGTTATGAGGATGATTATTAGCAATGGCAGGAGAACCATTCCCCGAATTGGTATTAGGGGGAGGGTTTCTAGGTGGAATATTTCTAAGAGGTGGATTGTTGATGTCATTAATATTTAATGTCAATGTGTTTGTTAGGCTTATGTTAATTTCCCCCATAATATATTAATGTTCATTAAAGAGAGAATTATGTTGAGAAGTATAGAATGGATCTTATCCATCAATTTCATTATTTGGAGTAATTTGGACTATATTATAGTCTAAAGATGAGAGATGATAAAAAGTGTTCCAAGAGTTAAGATCCTCTTAGGTAGCAAAGATAGGAATAAAATAAAATTCCATATATCATCTAAATGGATTTAGGTTTCCAA
The DNA here is from genome assembly GCA_037957365.1 of Torreya grandis. Classification (NCBI taxonomy): domain Eukaryota; kingdom Viridiplantae; phylum Streptophyta; class Pinopsida; order Cupressales; family Taxaceae; genus Torreya; species Torreya grandis. Next base: position 176,973 of record JARHVA010007658.1, on the reverse strand, counting down.
AAAGATTTTGATAAGTAATTTCATGATGCTTGAATGCAAAATCTGAAATCATAAAGAAAAAAGGGAAAACAAGGTCAAATTAAACCAAATGCATTTTAGTATCAACTAAGAAGTATATAATTAAATAGGTCAATAGAGTATGTAGGAAATGCCAATAGAATAGGATGTAAAATACATAGACAAAATACTTGATTGTGTTCTACAAATGGTAAAATTGAACAATATAAAAATATATATAGTTAGATAGGTCAAAAATGTGCTAAAGATAAACAAGACGAAATAGCCTATAAGAGACTAAGTTGACAAGGGCAATTATATTATGACAATAATGAAAAGTTTTGAAATATAATAACTAAGAAAATATAATTGATCACACAAGTAATTAGATCAATTTTTTTGATCTAATTGTAGCACATAACACAAACCTTATACCAATGTTGGCTAGTACGAGTTTTGAAATATAAAATACAATGATAAAAAAGTAATCAACAAAATTTGATTATAAATGCTAATCAAAGTAGTCATTCGTAAATGTTGTTAAGTTATAATATAATTTGAAATTAATGTGATGGGGATTTGGTTGTAAAAGGAAATAAAAAATAATGTATGGATAGTGTCAAGTAGTTGATGGGTGTCATTAATACCCTTAATTTATTATTGTCAATCTAGGGATAGTGTCTGAAAGTTGTATGCAAAAGGAAAAAGAGATATTTGGCAAATGGTTTCTTCTACCATACTTCACACTTGTAGGAATTGATATAAATTATTTTTTTATAATTATCCTTTTATTTTTATTATCCATGTGGCCAACTCATTCCTTAGAAGAGGATTTATTCAGAACACAGGTTTCAGAATGGACTACTCAAAATAATGGAAGAAAAAAAAGTATATTAATTGATTGAATAATTCATTTGGGTGTGGAAAGTTGCATTTATAATTTCATTCTTCCAACCAACACCTTTATTTGGGATTAACATCTGAGATACTCTATCCTATTTCAATTTTTACAAAATATAGAGAGAGCTAATTATTAGAAATAAAATTACATAAATCTATATTTGAATACAATCTACAAATGAAAAGTTTATACATAGAAACATATATATATATATATATATATAGAATATAAATAGAAATAATTCTTCATGATAGTTGGAACATTGAACTACTTCTATAAATACTTCTCAAACAAGTCTGTAGTAGTTTTTCTAAAGTCTGGAGAAAATCTATTGAAATGTGTAGCAACCTTCTAAAATATGAAGCAAGCCTAGTGAAATCCATAACAACCCTAGTGCAATCCATAGCAAGCCTAGTGAAATACATAACTAATATAATGCAATTCATAGCTGGTTTGATCTAATCTGTAGCTGGTCCATAACAATCCTATTGTAATCTATAGCTACTGTGAGATTCTATAACAAGCTTGTAGGAATCCATATTTTGACCAGAATATTGGATCTTGTTGTAGAAGACTTCAACATGGTTACTCTTCATTTTTTGAATCATTCTTAGAATATTATTAATTTTATATACACTCATTGACAATTTTCTCCCAATAATCATTAGAAATAGCTAACCAATAGATAACAAAGAATTCTAAAGAAAACCATAATATATACTTATTATTTCATTCTAAATAAAATATAAGTTCAAAAACTACATTTAGATCCATTTCTTATGCAATAAATAAAAGTTATTGTATGGATATAATGAACCATTATATAGACTCATCATCTCCCCCACACCTAATCTCATTTATATCCTCATACATGTCATTATTTAAAACATCATGGTGCATATGCATGGGTTAGACTTAGCTTCATACTTTAAATGAGATTCTCAAATTGATTGCATTGGTACAAGTATAATGAAAAAAATTTAAAAAAAAATTAGACAAAAGTGACCAATGAAAATGTACATTTAAGGATAGGTTCTTGTGTGGATAGGTTTTCTACTATCATTATATTATTCTTTTTTTAGCCTTTTGACACATGTTCTTGTGTGGAATTCTCATGCTACTCTTTTTATCTTTATTTTATAATTTTTCATCTTTTTCTCTTTCTTTTCTTTTTTTTTTAATTTTTAAAATGGGGCAAGAGTAGTTTCTTGTGCTGAAAATTTCCTGTTGTGTCTACAATATTTATTTTGACCACAAATTAGCTTTTGACATAATTTTTTTTCCTTTCAAAACTATGTAACAAGAAATTTTTATTCTTTTCAAAACTATGTACCATGATCAAGATCAAATCATTTTTTTCTATTTGGATAATCCCAACTTATATATATTCAAAGCTATTCTCCTTACCTACACCTAATCTCATGCATGCCAAATGAATGAAGTGGGATGAGATTACACAAGATCAAATGGAAGTTTGTCCATTTCCCTAGAATAAGATATTTGTAAGAGTGGATCTTCATGTAATAACAAAACATACAAGTAAATTAAAATGTAAAATAGTAAAGTAAAATACCATATAATACCTTCAGTATTCAGTGCTACTTCTATAGTATTTAAAGTGAAATACGTTGGAAAAAAGTATTGAGAAAAGTATAGTCCTGCTATGCTAGAAATAAGAGCATAGAAGTAAGCAATCTTGTAAAAATTGCATTAAATATTCTATTAGACAAATTATTATCTTTTTTCTTTTTATGTTTTTTATCTTGACTATCTAGTAAATTGGTTTTCTAATCAAGGCTCTTTATTCCAACACTTGGTCCGCCAGCAAGCTGGTTTTCAAACCAAGGCTGGCAACAATGGTCGAAAGTTTTCTTTGTTATTTTTTAATTTTTTTTTAAAAACTAATGACATGAAAAAGGTTATACATAAACTTTATGCATCTTTATACTACTTGAAAATATGACATGATATTTTATGTATGTTGATGTTAATCAACATTGATCTCTGTAGTGATGACCAATAACTGATGATAGGTACTTGCTGATTTTGATACATTTTGTTGTCAAAGGTAACTTAGGATAATCTGCCATTTGCTTGTTGAAGTCATGGACAAAATTTTTCATCTCCAGAATGACTCCTTGTAATGAAAGTATCTTGTAAAAACCAAAAACAAACAAAACTTTTTCTGACAAGCATAATATCAACAATGTCAAAGAAATATAAATGCTAACAACAGAATGTTACAATGAACATTTGAATGCATATGAAAGAATAAATTTTAATATATGTAAGAATGAATGATGGTTCATGAATTAAAATTGTTGAGAATGGGATTTTATTATGGAGAATAATAACTTTCTTAGACAAGTTCTATTTTATGCAAGTGGATATGGATTTCTCTAATTCTAGAAGATGGTTGGAAATGAGTAGAATGAAATGTCATCAATTCTTTTTATTATGAACTATGCAGAAAATACTAACTGTTATTATGTACAGGAAAGATAAAATTACATTACTAAATTATTGGATGGAAACTAAAAACTAAAAAACATACTTGATGATTAAATTTTAGTGGTCCTTGTCTTTGTTGTAAATAAATTTTGCATGCCTTTTTTTATTACTAAAATTTTTGTGTTCATCTACAACTTGGTCTAGATATGCATCATGTTGAGCAAGATTATTTACTATCTCCTTTTTTACTATAAAATCAAAAGCGGGGGTCTATAAGTAGCATCCCATAGCAAGGTTAAGGAGTAATTCCCCTTGCACGCTCCCCACCATGATATAGGGCAAGGTTGAGGGGTGGAGCCCCTCAAAGCCAGACCCATTTTACCACTTTTGTAATCATAAATCTACTTAATGTTGAATATATTTTTATGATTTCATGTTATTTTGGATAGCTTAATGAAAGAACATAATTTATACTAATTTTTATCATTTATAGTACTTAGAATTTGTTAAACATCTAGTCTCATACGACTATTATGTAAATTTAATATTCTGGGTTGCATGAGAGTCTAAAATAGAAGGGAAGTCTAATTTATTTTTTTATTTTTTAGATTGTCATCATTTTTTATCACAAAATTCCTCATATATGCAGACTAACAAGAAACACAAAAAATAAAACTCTAGTACTAAGACCGAAGTAAAATATTCCTAGTATTTCAATTGATATTTTCTATCAAACATTATCACTATAATTTTAGAAAGAATTTAAAAAAAAATAGTATAAACTTAATGATTAATCTAAAAGAAAATATAAATTAAAATATTTGAAGCATCAAATTGTTCATGCTAAAAATTTGTAAAAATTAGTGATTATTTAAGACATACCATCAATGTTGGGATGTGAGTGTTTCACTTATGCTAAATCTAAAATAATATCTTGATGCATGAAATTTAAATCAGTTGCATGGCATCAAATTTATTACATGCTCCACTTCCAACAATAATCATAACTTTTAATGAAATTCACTTCTATTTTGATTTGCTTTGCATGTAGATTTTTATTATTTCTAACTTATGAGATCTATTTGACCCACATGGCTCATCCAAAATATCTTCTGTTATGATTAATTAAAATGACTTTTTATGCATGGTGAGATTACAAGCAATATTTTGGAAGGTTGTATTTATATTTTCATGAATCTCTCCAAAATCTATTTTAGTCATGAAATAACTATAGCATCAAAGTTGTTAAAACCATTTATCAAACATAAAAAATTTGGTCAACCATACTAGATCAAAATCCATTCTACATGTAGCACTTTATCAGATAAAATCATTAGTATTTTAGTGGAAGTGACAGTTCCTTTTTGACATAGAGTGTTTTTTCTCTTCAATTTCTTGATCAATCATTACTAAAAATACACTATGCTTACCTAAGAAATTGAATACCGCACATAATTCTAACTCAAGAGTCTTTTTACAGTAATTATATAAACTAAATTATAGACCATTTTATTTCAATAGAGATCTTCATCATGATTCTCTCTACTTTTAATGTCATATCCTTGTATACTTCAACCATCCTTTCATAAATTCCAGCCATTTTTTAATTTTTTCATAAAAACCTAATGTGCAATCATATCTTGCTAGAAAATATTTATGTTTTGTAACCAAATAGAAAATAGAAAAATATTTTTATTATAGGCATATAGGTATGAGGTAGTTTAAAATAATCAAAGATCGATTTGGAAATGATTTTCACCTATTTTTTTTAGCATGCAACTTTTTTAGAACCATCCAAACGTATGTGTGATCCATTATAGCTGGTCCTTGAAAAGGTGAAACTATATTTGTATAGGTTTCACACAACCATATATAGTTGATCTAACTAGTTTTAAATGTAGATCATTCTCGATTTTAGATTTATTAATTGTGAACAACTACAAAAATTCATTTATTAGACTATTTTCTCCATCTTATTGGCTTTTCTTAGAATTTCATTTCCATCCTGCATCAATAATTAAATCTTCCTTTATGATATTAGTAGTTGTTATTTCCTATACAATAATGTTATTATTTAGGGGTTTTTATTTTTTAGTTTTAAAATCTAACACCTAATTACAAAAAAATAAATTTTAATCTATGTTACATAAAATAAATCCTAAAGAAACCATTAACTATCTCTTGTCACAAAATTTGCAAAGAAACATTCCCTCTCACTAGGAATCTCCTTAGCAGATCTGAATCTCCTAATAATACCATAGTTCCTTGATAATGACACTGAAAATGATGGGTGTCATAAATACCCTTCATTTATTAATGTTAATCCAGGGCTAGTGTCTAAAGGTTGTATGCAAAAAGAGAAACAGATCTTTGGCAAATGGTTTCTCCTATCACACTCCACACTTGCAGGAATTGAAAAACACACTTGTTGAAATTGAAAACCACACTTTGTAGAAATAAAATCACATTTGTAGAAACTAAATCACACTTGCAGAAACTAAATCACACTTGCATAAATTAAAGCAAACTTGAAGAATGTAAATTATTGAATTAAAAGTAAATGATAAACACATAAATCACCTATAGGTTTATAATAAACTGTATATAAAAGAAATATATATAGCATCAAAGAAATAAAATAATAATTTACATAAAAAAGGATAATTATAGAAAAGAAATAAAGTAAAAATACATGGATCCATCTTCTTTGGAATGAGTGGCCAACTCATTCCTTGGAAGAGGATTTATTCAAAACATAGGTTTCAAAATGGACTACTTAAAATAATGGAAGGAAAAATAGTATAATGATTGATTGAATAATTTATTTGGGTGTGGAAGGTTGTATTTATAATTTCATGCTTCTACCAACACCTTTATTTGGGAATAGCATCCAAGATACTCTATCCTATCTCAATCTCCATAAATTATGGAGAGAGATTTAATTTAATAAATGAATTTATTAATACCTAATCTCAATCTCCACCAAATATGGAGAGAGATAATTATTAGAAATGAAATTACATAAATCTATATTTGAATACAATCTACAAATGGAAAGCCTATACAAAGAAATATATATATAGAAAGAATCTAAATGAAAATAATTATTCATGATAGTTGGAACATTCAAATACTCTTAGCAATACTTCCCAAACATGTTTGTAACAATTTTCTTGAAGTCTAAATTAAATCTATTGAAATCTATAGCAACCTACTAAAATTTGTAGCAAGCTTGGTGAAATATATAGCAAGCCTAGTGAAATCCATAGCAAGCTTGGTGAAATCCATAGCTATTCTAATATTATTTATAGTTGGTCTAATGTAATTCATAGCTGGTCTATAGCAATCTTGTTTTAATTCATAATTACTGTGGGATTCCATAGAAAGCCTATAGGAGTTCATATCTTGACCAAAATATTAGATCTTGTTGTATAAGACTTCAACATGGTTACTCTTCATACTTTGAATCATTCTTAGCATATTATGAATTGTATATACACTCATTGACAAAAAAAATCAAATAATCATTAGAAATAACTAACCAATAGATAACAAAAAATTCTAAAGACATAACCATAATATATACTTACTATTTCATTTTAAATAAAATATAAGTTTGGAAAGTATATTTATATCCACTTCTTATGCAAGAAAAATAATGTTATTGTATGGATATAATGAGACATTTTATGAACTCATCAGTAGTTTAGGTTGAAATAGATATGTATTGGTGATGATATGTGATTGGTATTGGGGCCTACCCCCTCACTTCATAATATTTCAATGATAAGGGTATTAGGTGTGTTGACAATATATACCATCAACCACATGTTTACACTTGGCCAAAAAACCAAGTCATCTTCCCCTTTGGTGATAAAATATAAGTACATAAACCTTGGGAAGAAATTAATTAATGTTTTTTAGTGTTAAGTAATTTGGAAGTCTATGAAAAATATAAAAAAGTGGGACTAAATTGGTAAATTAAAAAGATCCTATTTAGTTTATGTTTCTTAATCTAAGTAAGTAAGCAACATAAATCAAAAGTGAATCAATTATTGTCAATATCTATTAATTCTTTTATTTGTGAAGAGTATAGAGTCAATTTAGGTGACACTGTATGTAAACATTACATAATAGAGTTGATAGGGTCACTATTATCTATGGAAGCAAGATCTAAAATAACATAGTCAAATAGGTCAATTGAGTCTTCTAGAGAGGAAGAAAGCTATAGAACTATGTCAATCTAGTCAACCCAATTCACTATAGGGTTACAATTTTATAGACTATAAATTGTAAATGAAAAATATAAATAACAGAGAAGGTAAGAATGAACCTTGATAATTTTTAATATGTTTATTTTTCTAATTTTATGTTGTGTTATTCACATTATAATTTTTTATTTTTATAATAGATTGGACTGGGTTGATAAATTATGTAAAACTATATGCTAAAAATAATCTATACAAAATTGACTAGTTTGACTAGGTATGTAAACTTGTGGTTGAGAAATAGAACTATGTCAAGTTGATCGATCCAGTGTTGATCGATAATACCTACATAGAGAAAATAGAATCAATTTGGAGTGATTGTGTGTTAAACTTTTGCAAAAAATTTAGACTATATCAATAGATTCGATATAGTATTGTATAAATAAATTATATAAGATAATAATAAATGAATTCATGAAATAAAACATACAAGGGTTAGATTCATGTCAGGATCACTAAAATGTATACAATGGAAAATGAAGCTAATCTCAAAATAAATCCAAGATTAGAGAAGATAAATTAAAATTACCTTTCTACTTTTTGGTATATTTAGACAATCAAGGTCATGACTAAGATGGATCCTCTAGACCTAACCAAAGGGGTCCTTACCACAATTATATCACTAGAGATAGTTCTAAAACCTTTAGTCAAGTAACATCATGCAATAACCCTAGCTAGGTCCTATTTTCTTATAATCACAAAGTAAATACAAAGTAAACAAAAATATAACCTAATGATCACCAAAGCTTGTGCATAAAATGGGGATAGTAAACATGCATATAATAATTCTAATTAAGCTAGTATAAATATAAACCTAATTCATATAGAGATAAATACATTCAAATCCATTACATATGCTACTTATGTATACTTAAATAGAGGAGTAATATTTAGATATACTTACCTTGAAGATGAACCCATGAGACTCAATCTCTCCCTTGGCTAAAGGTGCTTCTTAAGAGGTTGTTCTAGTTTTTAAAGATTACAAAAATAAGCCAAAGTGTATACACATAATATTTTCACACTTTTGTCAATTAATAATGATTTACATCTTGTAGGAAATGACTCAATATCTTTGAGTGCATACCTTAATGGGTACACCAGGAAATGGCTGGGTAGACTTTGGTGCTTCACATGATTGATGTCCCTTATTTCCATATTATTCCCCATCCATTCAACTCCTAAAACCTTTCCCTAAGCTATCTCTCTTTCCTTACACATTACTCTAGTATTTTCCTCTTTCTATCCTTCTTTCCCTTACTTAGTACCCTTTTACCTATTTAGTAAGCTAGGTCAACCTGGCCAACCTAGCATAGTTTAGGGCCACTTTAGCTCTTTAGGCCTAGTTTCCATTTGGTCGACCTAGCACAAACTTTAGGCATTAGCCTGATAATGTGATAGGTCAACCTAATCAAACGAGCACAACCAACATGTCTAATTGATTTTTGGGTTAGATACTCTTATATATACAAGGTCATTTTAGTCATTTCTATTTGAAGTCAATCAGAATTTATTATTTTCTCAAACTTCTTCATAATATGCTCTTTCACCATTATACTTAAGGATTCTTAGATTAGGTTTCTTATTTAAAGAATATTTGTCTTATGGATAGGTCTTGGATGTTTTGGCTTAACAAAGTGATCTTTGTGAACTACAATAACCTCTTGTGAAGCCCTATTATCCAAGGGAGAGATTGAGTCATGACAAGTTCACATTTAGGTAAGTATATTCTAAGTTTGTTCTCCTTTCTTTTAGTAGATAGAAGTAGCATAAGTGTTGGCTCAAATAATATTACTCCTCATATTCCATGTATTAGGGTGTTACTCATACTTAATTTATTTGAATTTCCCTATACATATATTTGATTTATTTGCATCTAACCCTTTACTTTGTGCCACAAGATTTGGTGAGCACTAGATTAGTTTAATTTTCTTATTATCAGATGTTTACTTTATTGTTTATTATAAGTGAATATAGACACAATAGGACTCTTTTAGGGTTGTTGTGTAATTGTTTTAGACTATAGGTTTTGAAACCCTACCTAGCATGATGTGTTGTAATAGATGATACAAGTGATCCCCTAATCAGGTCTAGTGGGCCCTCTTATTGGTCATGCTCCTACTTAACAAGTGTGTGCCGTAATCGAAAGTGTAGCTGTGATATATCTTATCCAATCTAGGATTGATTCATGCACACCATGAAATTATAATTTCATAGATTTTGGTGAACCTAACATGAATCATATCTCACCATTGGTTGGATTGTCTTCACATTTTCATTTTTGTTTCATTTCTTATTTAGCAATAGCTTCAATTTCATACATTTTGGTGAACCCAACATGAATCAAATCCTTGGAAGATTTATTTCACTTATTTTATTATTTTATATCATTAATTTTATCACTTATTTCTTCCTTATTTTCATTCTCTACTTCATCATGAATCTGACACATTTTATGGTTTGTAAAATGGATGATTAGAATTAAATATATAGGTAAAACAAAGAACCTATCTATTGTACTAGGTTGACCTAGTTGACCTAGTGCTTTTTATGACCTCTATATATTGTACTAGTTGACCTAGTTGACCCTATATAGTTTGTAGGCCTTGTCTTCTATGTTAGGCCGATCAGGTTGACCTAGTACTATTTTATGCCTTCTTTGCTTTCCAATTTGGATTTATACATTCTTTATATGTCTGACTTAGTTCTATATCTACCTAATTTAGTTCTTGTTTGTTATTTTTATTATTAAAATTTCTTTTTATTTTATTCTCAAGCATCATATCCCCCATTAGAAACTTCTTGGATAGCCTGAATCTATTTAAACACTCTATGCGGTTTTATTTTATTATTGTGATTTTGTATCTTTTCTTCCTCTTTTTAGATGTTGGGACATCTTTTAATGCCCATCCACACATTTATTTAGCCTTTAGGGCATCTTGTGATGCCCAAACACATATAATTATAGACTCTAGGGCATCTTTTGATGCCCATACCTATATCCACTTACCCTTTGGTGTATATTGCAATGCCCACTCTTATTCTCCATTATATTCTACCAAACTAATTCAACTTCAATAAACATTTTGAGACATAAGCTTGTCTCTACCATGTGCTCATCATTGATATAGCCATTAACATAAGGTACATTTCCTTATTTTCATGATTTCTCCCTATATTTTTGACACTTTTTTTAGGTTACTCAAGCATGGGTATCTCCCTCTATAATATTTCCCTTTCTGTTCATAAAACTTTATTCCTCCCTTTTGGTCTTTTGGTTTCTAGATGTACCATAGTCTTCATCACTTATCTTTTCGGTCTCCTCTTGCTTGCCAATTTGTTTCAGCATCCTCTTGGACCTTTATTTTATAAGTTGCTTGGTAATACCATGGATAAAACCTAACCCTCATAAAATTACCATTATTTTTATTTCTCATTTCTTTATTTTCATTCTTTTGCTACTTGCCAATACTATTTTGACATCCTTTGGGTATTTTTTTGTGAGGTGCTTTATACAAAGGCTCCCTCACTTTTTGCTTATTGGTACCCCTTGGGTTTTCCTTTTTTGATTTTCTTGGTAAGAACATGGATAAAACCTAGCCCTCCTCATAAAATTACCTTTCTTTTCATGTTCTTTGTGATCCTTGTTATTTAGACATTAGTTTTTTCTTCTTTTGCCAGATGGAATCTATTTTTAATCTATGTTAGTATGTTTTCCTTCACTTCCCATGGTATTATGATAAGGTATCACACATTTTTTATAATTTTATTCTTTTCTTCAATTTGTCACATTTTTTGCAATTTGAAGAAATTAAAATTTGTTACATGTGTCATTTTCCTCTTGATTTCCCCCTTTCTTTCACCTCCACATTTGGATAAAACAAGGTCAAAGCCCAGATAACACTTTTATTTCACCTAGATTTATGAGACTCTTAGACCTTATTCTCTTTGATTTTATCTCTCTTAGCACCCTTATCCCAACATTTTCAAATTAAAGTCATCTTTAGCACCCATTTTTGGTCTTCCAAATCTATGTGAAGGAGGAATTTCAAAAAAAAATTTAAAAGCCAATCATTTGAAAACAAAACGCAATGATATCTAAAAGGCAACATATAAATATTAAAATTATAATCACACCAAAATACATGATTACAAACACATCTCCTATCTCCAATCTAAGCTCAAACTCCACTGTCGACTTCACATAGAGTCAAAATCCTTTGAACTACAGTAGGCTAGTAGATTGGAATGGGGGATCTCAAAAAAATCTTTAGTGTTACCTACTTTCTCACATAAGTACCCAATCTTTTTAGTAGACTAATAAATATATAAGGGGTCTTGAAGAGTGGGGAACACATCATCAGAAGGTAGGTTCATTTTACTTTTCATGCACACAACCTTCATGGGATGATCTATATACTTCATTTATTGACTTAAGACTTGTGTATCTAAGAGAAGTTCTTTAGAGTCCTTAAGGTCGAAAGTCCTCTTGTTTTGAGAAACCAAATTTGATGTCTTGACTTTGATAAACAATTCCTATACCTTGGTTTTTACTTCATTCTCTCCTCCACCCCATTTCATTTCCCCCTTTGATAGACAAATTGTGATTCCAAATCTATTTTCCCTCTTCTTTAAATTTCTTTTTCTTCATTTTTTAAAAACATGCTAACACTACTTTGTTTCATTTTTATCTATCTTTAGATGCAAAAAAACATGTTTTAGAAACTATGGATCATTTTCATCATGTTTTATATATTTACTAAAGCTACTTTTCTTTTCATTTCCCATTTATCTTCATTTTGTTGTTTTTTTGTTATGGGCACCTAATTTTTCACCCTTTTTCCATTGTTGCATGAGATATGGATTGTTATTGCTCACCTAACCATGTTTTTTTTTTCCTTTTATGAATCCCATTTTTCCATTGATGATTGGGATGTGGATTGTTACTACTCACTCATCAATGTTATTTTACCATTTTTCTTTTTTAATCCTCTTTTTTACCATCTTATTTAACATGTATCCTTGATTTGATTTGATCAATTTGCCTTTTATTAATTAAGGTTTACTTGTTTGATTTTTTTGTCTTTAGTAGCCTTGGATTTTTAGTTAACTAATTTAATCTTGTTTGACTTGGTCATTTGTTCTAACATAGTACTTGACACCCAGCTTGCCAAATTCCCAAGTACGTCCCATCCATATAGTAGTAGTTATCTTATATTTTCTTACATTTGTTTATTTTTTCTCTTTAGTTTTGTATTTTTTGTTTTTTAGAAAGTAGTCTCTACACCCTCCATAATCAAAACTAAAGCATAGTTGACAAACATCCCATGATAAAGGTAAGTCAAGGCACACATCATTTACTTTTTAGTTATTTAATTTTTAGTTAGTTTCCTTTTTGTCATTTACTTTTAGTTATTTTAAGCTTTTTAAAATAATGGAATTTTTTATACCATCAACATTTTGTGTGTCCTTATGTTCTTTCTCAAAGCACCATCCCCTATTACACCTTAGTGACACGTGATGAGATTCGAGTGGGGCATATACATACACATAATATTTTCACACTTTTATAGATTACTGACACTTTACATCTTGAAAGAACCTATCATGACTCAATCTCCCTGAGTGCATGCCTTAAAGGGTGCACCAGGAAAGGGGTGGGCAAACCTTTAGTGCTTCATAAGATTGTTTTCCTTTATTTCCATATTATTCCCTATCCATTTAGCTCCTAAAATTTTTCGCTAAGCTATCTCTCCTTTATTACACATTCTTCTAGTATTTTCCTCTTTCTATCCTTCTTTACCTTACTTAGTACCCTTTTTACCTGTTTAGTAAGCTAGATCAACTTAGTCAACCTAGCACAATCTAGGGTCACTTTAGCTCTTTAGGCCTATTTTCCATCTAAATTAGCTAGCACAAACTTTAGGCATTATCTTGATAATGTGATAGGTCAGCGTAGTTGACCTAGCAGAGTTGACATGTTCAAGTTATTTTTGGGTTAGATACTCTTATTTATACAAGGTCATTTTGGTCATTTCCATATGAAGGTAATTAGGAGTTATTATTTGCTCATGCTTCTTCACAATATGTTCTTCCACCATTCTATGTGAGAAGTCTTCTCTTAGGTTTCCTATTTGAAGAATCTTAGTCTTGAGGATAGGGCTTAGATGCTTTAGCCTAATAAATTGATCCTTATGAACCATAAAAACCTCTTGTAAATCCTCATTAGCCAAGGGAGATATTAAGTCACAATGGGTTCACATTTAGGTAAGTATATTCAAACTTTGTTCTCCTCTCTTTTAGTAGATATAAGTATCATAAGTGTTGGCTCGAATAAAATTACTCCTCATATTCCATGTATTAGGGTGTTATTCATACTTACTTTATTTGAAGTTCCCTATACATGTATTTGATTGTTTTGAATCTAGCCCCTTACTTTGTGCCATAAGCTTTGGTGAGCACTAGATTAGTTTAATTTTATTGTTATTAGATTAGTTTACTTTCTTATTTATTATCATAAGTGAATATAGAAACCATAGGACTCTTTTAGGGTTATTTTGTGATTGTGTTAGACTGTAGGCTTTGGAACCCTTCCTAGAATGATGTGTTTTGATAGATGATATAAGTTATTCCCTAATTGGGTCTAGTAGATCCTCATATTGGTCATGTTCTTTCTTACCAAGTGTGTGCCCTAATCAAAAGTGCAGGTGTGATCTATCTTATTTGATCTAGGATTGATTCATGCACACATGCAATTATGATTACATACAAAAAGCATCCAAGACTTATTCATCATATAATATTCTTCTCCAATTGTAAACCCTAAGTAATGACTCCTTGAGTATAATGGAAAAATATAACCTTATAAAGAAGTTCAAATGAATGTAACAATGTCTCTTTCCAAGAAATGGCAAAAAATATTTATATATATAGTTGGTTTTAATCCTAAACCCTTTTGAAATTTATGTTGATAAAGTTTTCCTAATAAAACATATATCGTAAATTAATTAAATCAAGTTAAGTCTCAGTCTAGGTTGGCTTAGGTCAACCAAGACCCATAAAATGCTAATATATTTTAAGTACAGGTTCGGCCTAGGCTGACATTATTCGATAAATGTCACAAAGAGTTTTTGACTTAGCAATTGTTTAAGGTAGTGAATTTATTGGAGGAGAATGTAAGGTAGGATTAAAATCTTAAGTGTATAGGAGAGGTATTTGTTGATTACAATTGGTGGTATAAGGTAAAACAATCTTGTGAAGCACTAATGAACTTCCTTCCCCTTTCTCAATGTACCCTTTAAGGCATGCACTCAAAGAGATTGAGACTCGATGGGTTTATACAAGAGAGAAAAAATTAGTAATTGATAAAGTTTGAAAATATTATGTATATACAAGATGCACTATCATTTTTATGTGACATCCATATTATGGGGGAAATTCTGAAACTAAACTTCATGGTCAAATCTAATAAGTAACAACAAAAATGAGGATGGAAGAAATAAAAATTGGGGGAATTTCAACATAATCTCATTGGTCACTAGTAATTAGGCCATTAAATTGTATTAGTGGCACTAATATGTACTAAATTGGATAAGTCAATGATGATTCTTAATGGTAGTGAAGATAATCTATGTTATGTATAGTCGAGTGGAATTGATTACGTGTAGTGGATATAAAAGAGATAGATTAGGATTTAGGCTTCATTTTTTTTATTTTCAATATTTTTTAGTTAAATATTTTAATTTTTTTAGTGTTTAATAAATGCCTAATATGACATTTGTGAAATATAAATATTCCAAATAATCACTCTTTGAGGGAAGGGGAGTATTTTGAGGCAAACTCAAAATTGATTTGTTAAGATAAATCAGAAGCTCCAATAATCTTGAAGATTCATATTTTAGAAACCTATGGAATGGGAAAAGTCCCAAAAAATTTGGATTGACATCTATACCTTGACGAGGGTAAAAATACAACTTGATGGAGTTGTAACTAGTTTAAGCAATGTTTTTAGATAGAAACAATAGTAGAATATGATTTGTTTCTCCCATGTTCACACTAATAGGGGGAATGTTAATACATTAGTGTTTCATCATAATATTTTATAATTTTTAATCTCATTATGTAATAAAGTGAATTATTTTATTGTTAAACCAACTCATGTAGATAAGATTTTCTAGAATGATTATAGAGAGTGTGATATATTTTAGGAGATAAGTGTGGTGAGTGATATTTTGGATGAGAGTGATATTTGTGGATACCATAAATGATTTGACTCCTATTATATAGGATATAAATAATATATAAATATCCATATCTAGTTTTAATAGTGTCCTAAATGAATTAGTAAGGAAGATTATTATTAAATTTATTGTGTGTTTTTTCATGAAATATGAGCCAAATTCTATCATTTTAGAGTCAAGTAACCACAAAATTAGTACATTATTTTCCATGTATAATTGGTTTGATCATGAATGGCTCTAAATGAGAGGAATTTTTTTGGGTGTGGGTGTTATAACCATATTTATAGGAGTAGCATTGGATATTTATTTCGAAGTAATTGTATTGAGAAATACTATTTTTCACATGTTTTGACTTATATTTAGTAATTATATTTGTATATATGAATTTATGGGAGTCTTTGAGTGTGACATTTGTACCTTTTACTTGGGATATGTGATAATTTAATTAGGAGTATTGAGGTCTAAAATAATATTACAAATATTTGAAGTATCTTGTAAATCCTTTTATGTAACAATGGGTGTTTTGTCCCTACTTTGTATATAAGAGATATCTCAATATTCACCCACTCTAATAGATGTAAATAAACGATAGGATAAGAATTCATATTCATCAATGGGATTGAAATTTAGCTTTCTCAATTTATAATTTTTAGGTTTTTTGTGTATCCTCATCATCACTACTATAATATTCTTAAATATTAAAATTATTTTTTGAATTGATCGATAATGGTAGTTAATGAATGGTCTCTATTAAAATTGGTGTTTTTTGTACATCTTATTGGAAATATTATTTGACTTGAATTGTAAGTATCACTTTTGGTATAAGTTACACAATAGGATTTTCCACTAGCTTAATAATTTTTACATGTGACATGACTTCCCAAATAGGCCTTTTTGTTTGTTTAGGACTTTGAAGCCTTAGTGAGATATAACTTATATTGCTTGATTAATCCAATTCATAAGTATACAGTTTATCCATTAGAATTTTTTTATTGAGGTGGTATTATAGGCACGTGATTTTATTATGAGTGTGTCATTTTACATTAGCAAAAATGTGTATCATTAGTTAGAATTGTATAATCATGCTTTTAAATAAAAAATTGATACATCTATGACATGTTTATGGGATAGATTCCATTGTAAATCTAATGTTTTACCCAAGAGTATAATATATTTTACTTTTTTCTTAACACTAATTTATATGTGGATCCTATTTGGGTAGATAGGATTAAGGATATAAAAATGATATAGCACAAGGGTGAATATCAAATCCATAACAAGCTAATTAATGTGCTGAACTCAAATGTACCATATACTATATTTATTAAACAAAGATAAGCTATAAATGGAAATCATAATTATGATAGCTACATAAAAGACATAAAATAATTTATTTAGTTGGATCTAATGCTAGTGTAGATATGGATTTGAATTAGGATGAAAGTAGGTGGGAAAATAGTTATAGAACATTTGTCAAATTCTCATCTAGTGTTTATGGCTCTATTAATAGTTGCATGTTACATTGATGTTATTGTATGGGTTCAACACTAGTGTCATGTATGTAATATTAGCTGAAATATGATGTGACTACCTAGATGCTTATGGTTTTGTATTTGCCTTCACTTTGGTGCATTCATATCTAAGTCATAGAATATCATTCTTGGTGAAATGGCAAAACCCTACCTTTCCATATTCAATGTGACCTTAGGTAAAAAGGGTTAGTGGGTACATGGGGTTGAGATGACCTATAATGATCCTAGTATCAAAGGGCACTACCTACATATCCATTAATACATAATATGGCCTTAGAATCATGTAGTTCTCTCCTACATGTTGGCTTTCGTGTTAATCATGTAATTTGTGTAAAATAATACAATAATGACCTAGATTGTATCTTGGAAAATAAGACATTTTTATTACTCCTTTAGTAATTTAGACATATATATGTATGTTATATATATGAATAGTGTGGAAATAGGGAAGTTTTGATCAAGTGAATGCTTGATATAGTGATTTTGATAAGTGCCTTTATCTTTTGGTCTAATTGTTAGGTGAGGAATGAATAAGAGTTGATCTTATAATTATATCAATCCCTTTGGATTAATAACTCAATTAAATCACTTAGTCTAATCATTAGGATACATTTGATTAATTAGATGCTTTTAGGTCACTATACACTTGCATCAAGGTAGGAATACAACATCAATGTTATTGTTTATCCTAGATGTTAGTGTCCAAGGAGTAGCAAAATAAGTATATGATCATAACTTGTAGAGGGGTAATATAAGTACATTTTAAGAATTTTGGGTAAGATAGGATATCTGATTCATCAATAGAAAATTTATTATAATAAAAGATAGGCCAAGGGGTATAAGATAGAGTAGATGCAAGGCTTGTGAAATCAAGGCATGTGTATAACTAAGAGGAACAACTAAGGTCTATGTTTTGCCAAGTTTAAAAGACTAAGGTTCTACATAATAACAAAATATCATCTAAATTTACCACCCAATTTTAATCTAGTAATAAAATTACTAGTTTGAAGGAAAGGAATAAATACCTAGGTTTATATGAACACCTTGTCTTTTCTTGAGTTAAATTTGAGTTCTTTATTGGTGATTGACCTACAACCAAGAACATGCTACAATGTAAAATTAGTGCATATAATTTTGGTTTAAATTAATTGAAATAGATTGAAATTAAAACATAAATGTTTGGGAGTGCACATGTGTGTCGATGTAACCACCTTACCTATTGGTAAGTTGTTTCACAAATTATATATCATTGTAAGGATCTAAAATTGATATTATGATGAATGTAGATGAATATTTAAAGTGTATATATCCAAGGAGATAGAGAGGGATAGAGTAAGTAAGAGTGTGTGAGAGAGATTAAAAGGCACATGCCCCCAACCTTGGAATAAAATTGAGTTTCCACCTGTCTATTATGATTAGCTCAATGTGCAACCCAATTATATTTATAACCTAATGAGGTTGGATGATCAAGTATAACCTAAAAACTTGGAAATATTAAGTGATTTTATCATATCAACCATAAAAAAGGGTGAACCAAATAATGCAACATATTAACTAAATAAAGTCCATAAATTTTTTTGGGTATCAATACATACAATGAATTTGGAATATGAAATTGATTTGGATTTTGAGATATTCAACACATGTTGCATAGAATATGCACCTTAGATATATATAATGCTTAAACTATGTATAATAATGGTAAAAATGTATATATTTCTATCACTATTATGAATATAAATCATTTAATTATGTTCTTTGCCTAATTTAGATAATTATGTAAGTGTGGAGGACATACTTCCATAGAATTCGCCCACTATAAATGGAGAAATATGAAATTGATAAATGTACCAATGTGGAGGACATGTTTCCAAAACATGCCCCCATTACAAATTGGAGATGTTGAATACTGAATGTGTGGAAAACATTCTTCCAAAGCATACCCCCACTGAATCTATGATTTGATATAAGTATCATATTGAAAGAATGTGGATAAAATGCTTCCAAATCATTCCCCTACTAAATTTAATACCTATGATTGTGTGGAATCCATGTCCATATGACATCCCACCACTGAATCTATAAACTAGTATAAGTACCATAATACTAAATGAATGTGGAGAAAATGATTCCAAAACATGCTCCCACTAAATCTAAAAACTATGAATGTGTGGAAGCCATTCCATATGACATACCCCTACTAAATTTGAGAATTATGTAGAGTGTGGAGAACATGTTTATCAAACATTACCCCTCTAATATTCCTCCCCTTTGAGGTGAGGTAAAAATGGTACCTATAATTTGCCTCACCTCAAAAGGGTAAGACAACTATAAAATATGTGAATGGTACCTGTATCATATATAAGGAAACATGTCTAGGTACATGTATCATTGAAGAGCATATAACCAATGTGATCTTATGTAGGCCTAATATTATGATAAATATCATGGAGACATCTAGATATTAATAATACAATATCAATAAGAAAATATTAACACACACAAGAGAACTCAAAATCAAGTCAAGAAACAAAGGTCGTAAGAGACCACAAGCAAGGGTCATGTTCAAATGCCACAAAATTAAATGGATATGACTAATTCAAATGTCCATAGAGAAAGAAATGACATATTTAAATGTCCATACAATAAGAAATTACATACTCAAATTTCCAAGAGGGAAAATATAGGCACAGGGGCTGCATACAATGGAGTATATTCAAATGCTCAAACTAGAAAGACAATAGCAAGGCAAAACACTCAAGGAAGTGTATAAAGGAAAAAAAATAAGCAACCGGCATAAACATGTCATAGTGGACCATAGATAAAATTTGTTAAAAAAACATGTCAAGTGCATATCATATCAAGTATAATGTGTAAGTTATAAGCATAGATAAGGCATGTGTAAGTTCAATCATGATATTGTAGAGTGATCATCAAATCCTATAAACTATGTGTATCAATATCAAAGAAGTAGATGCTCATATTGTCCGTATGACATGAGTATAAGGAAAGTAAAATATCAAAAATAGGAGTGTATCATGTATCTATTTATGCCTATATATGTGTATATAGGAGTAAATGATATGATAACCCTCAATATAAAACTAACAGATAGATGTAAAGGAGCCAATAGAACATGTAGGTATTAGATTATTTTTTGGATTTTTGAATGTTTTGATTTATTTTTTATTTTTGAAAGAGACAAGATCATCCTATGATCTCATCCAAAGGATGATTATAGGTATCTCCACACTCAGAACCTGGTGCAATAAACTAGTTGTACTATCAAGGAGTATATAGAGGTAAAATATATGTCACTATAAGATTTATGATGCTTAATATATGTATAGTAAGACTCTAAGGGCATGAATTACTAATACAAGGAATAGGGTTTTTGAAACCCATCTCTATGTACTCTATGGTTTATTTAGAAAAGCAATAGTAATTACATTTTGGGTGCTCTAGACATCTAAATATGGTTCATAGAAGACAAAAATTTCTTGGAACCCTCTATATATCTCTAATGTAAAGATATCTCAAGTATTGGTCACCTAATGAATGGTATTTCTTTTTTCTTACCCTTTTATGATGGATTAGCCTTAATAGTCTTTATAATTAACTAATTAGGTATGAATTTATCTTATTCAAGAGGATGCTCATATGGAACACCAAAAACTATAATTACCTAATTGACATGAATGTAATTAATAAACTCATAAATTGTAAAAGGTACTACTCAAGGAGTATGTATCTAAGATCATCCCAAAAACATGTCAAATACACCCATTAAAGGTATAAATGATAAATTATCAACCATATGTGTCTCACCAACCTATAAAGGTAAACCAATCTCACCAAGAAGATTCTAGAAGGTCCCATAAAATGCTCTAATTGATCTAGTAGAGGGGTGTCAATCATGATGAGTATAACCCAAACATATAATAAATTTCATCATGTAAACATTTTCACTTTGACCATTATCAATTGTAACATTGTGTATGGGGTATGTATCAAGGTATGATTGAATGAATAGAGAACGGAGATCGAATCATCATCCTTAATTTCACTATCATTAAATAAAATTACATTTTTCTAAACCATGGGAGGTATATATCACATGTAAGCACCAATAACCCCATTTAGTGGGTTCCCATAATATGATGGAGGAGGATGTGCATTAATTCCATTTGGACTTTTAGTTCATTCTTAGAATGGTCTTCTAAAGGATTGTTAAATATCTTCTTTTTATGGTGATCACCAGGTTGTGAAACTGATTCCTTTGGATGATCATCAAATTTAATTGATTGGCCATAGATGAGTTCTTATATCTTATGATTTAAGGTAAAACATCTATTCATATAATTCATATGGCCTTGGTGATAGTCAAAATAATAATTTTCATTATATACTTTGGGTAGAGGTATATTTATATCAACCTCTATAGGTGTGAGAGATATAAGATGACACTCTAAAAACCATAGGAGTAATGAAGTAGGAGGATTAAGTAAACATGAAAACTATCTCCTTTGTGCATTAGATAGGATAGTAAGATAAGCCTATTGTGTAATTATGTTAATCATGGTGGTTATTTCATTTTTAGGCTAAGGGGGTTTTACCTTATAACTTGATTTGATTGTAAACTTATTAGTGCATGTAGATGTAGCTAGTGTGTTTACCACATACTCTATCTTATTTAATAATATAAAATTCATTTCATGGTCCTGTAAAACATGGCATAAGTCATAAAATTATTGAAATTTATTAAAAAAAATGGACTCATATATAGGATAAAGCAAACTTTGCTTGAATATATACTGAAACTTTTTGTCTTCCATAGGATTGGTCATTTTGGCTAAAATTTTCTTTTATCTAACAACATATTCATTGATTAGTTCATTGGTTCCTTATTTGATCTTTTCAATTTGAGTACATGAAACCTTTTTAGTAATTTTAATAGAAAAGTGTGCCAAAACTAACCTGTAAGAGGTTTGAATGCTTTCACATATTGGATAGATAAGTCATAAAAATACCTCAAAGTAAATTCCTTGAGTCTCTTTGGAAATAATCTAGTCAAAAGTTTATCACTGGAATCATAATCAAGGCATGACATATAAAAGTTTTAAATATGTTATTTAGAATCACACTTTCCATCATAAAATGTGAACTTAGGTATGGTAAAGGGTGCAAAGAGATTTCAAATGTAAGAGGTTTATTGAACACATCTTATGAATCTATGGCTTGCAAAGACTTTTAAGCCTTTTGTTCAATGTTTGTAACATTTTCCTCCAAGGTATTTATGACTTGAAGGATTTTTTGAAATATAGACCCATTGAGATTTAGATTAGCCAATTGAGTAGCCACCAAAGGGGATGAAAACATGTTTTCATTAATAATAGGTGTTGAAATTGGTGTTTGAGTTAAAAGACAAGTTAATTCCATAAAAAAAATATTGATAGTAGTTTCAATTAATAAAGGTTGAAACACATAAGTCATGCCCCCCATTATATGTATTTAGTTAAAATGTGCTCAAGGGGAGAAATTTGTCCACTAAAGTTTTTAAATTTTTGGATTCAAGTATAATTTTAAGATTTTATCAAGATCTTTGGGGGTTTGTCAAATGCACTCATGAAACATTTAAATTTCATGCACTTAAGCATGGTCGACTTGCTCATTTTCATTTATTTTCATTATCATAATCTTCTTCTATGATATCCTTATCAATATTTTTTCATTATCAACATGGGTATCATAATGATCCAAGGTATGAAATGCCTCATTGGTTTGAGACATCTTGGATGGGTTGATGGGAATCTCAATATGTTCAATAGACACACCCAAAAATCTAAGGGTATGCCTAGGTTGAATACAAAATTTTACTAATAAAAATTTAATAAGGACAATAATATGAAACCTTAGCTACTTTAAAACCTTAATAAATAGAAATAATTTCATTCACATGCATTGGGTTCACCAAATGTTTGACCCTAATTTGGATATGGATCTTACTTGGGTAGATAGGTTTAAGGATATATAAATGTTAGATTACAAGGGTGAATATGAGATCCATAATAGGGTAATTAATGTGCTAAACATAGATGTAACATGGACTAAATTTATTAAACTAAGTTATAAATAGAAAGTACAACTATGCTAGATATAAAAATTAAATAGAACAAGGTACTTAGATGGTTCTGATGCTAATGTAAATCTAGATCTAGAAGATGATGAAAGCAAGAAGGAAAATATTTTTGAAACATTTGTCAAATTCAAGGTCTAGTGCCTCTTTCTCTCTAGATAATTACATCAACTTAGGATGGTTTCATCAACATTATTATCTACATTCAACACTAGTGTTCTATATAGAATATTAGTTAAAAAAGGATGTGACCACCTAGATGCTTCTTGGTTTGGCTTTGCTTTCACTCTGGTGCATTCATATCTAGCCATGGATTGTCACTCTTGGTGAAATGGTAAAACCCTATCTTTCTAAATTTAATGTGACCTTAGGGAAAATGGGTTAGTGGGCACATGATGTTAAGCTGATCTGTTATGGACCCATTGTCAAAGGGCATTGTCTACATAGTTATTACTCTAGAAGAGGGCCTCAAACTCATATAGTTATCACCTACATTTTGGATTATTAATGTCTGTAAAGTAAGTAAATTAGTGACCTATCTTATTAATTAAAAAATAAGACCTTATGACTACTCATTTAGTACTTCAGACCTATATATGTGTTGTACTAATAATTGGTGTGAAAATAAGGAAGCTTTGATCAATTTAATTATTGATATAGTTCTTTTGATAAGTGCCTTGATCTCTTGGTTGGATTTCTAGGTGAGGAATGAATGAGGGTTAATCTTGTATTTATATCAATCCATTTGGATTAATAACTCAAACTAAATCACATATCCTGACCATTAGGATATAATTAATTTTCAAGTTAGATTAATTTAGGGAACTGGACACTTGCATTAGGGAAAGACAATAAATTCAATGTTAGTATCTATCCCAGATGTTATTCTCTAGGGAGTAGAAAAACATGTATAGGATCAAAACTTACAAAGGTATATGATAAGTACATTTTAAGAATTATGGGCAAGATAGGATGTATAATTCATTAATATAAGACTATTAGGACTAATAGATAGGCCAAGGGTCACAATATAAAGCATATGTGAGGCTTTTGGAAGTAAATCATGTGTATAACTAAGAGGAACAATGGGAATCTAAGTTTTATTAAGTGTACAAGACTTAAGTGCTACATATTCATAAAATATCATCTACACCTACTTAAAAAAAACTTGAAAGGTAGCATATATTGTTTTGGGGCTTAATAGTAAATATATAATAATGTTTCCCAGTATTTTGGTGGAAGCAATATTAAAATCCTTTATAGGTAGGTTAGATTTGTGAAGATCATATTTATTGAAGCCAAATTTATGTATGAATTCATAACCATAAAATTTTATTCTAGAACCAATGTCAACCAATGCACATTTAATGAGTTTTCCATGTATTTGTCTTTGACTAAATAAAGAAAAAAAATGCTCAATGATATGCTTGGAAGGTATATATCCTTTGTCAAAAGTGATACTATGATTAATATCATTGAGGGATTCATAATATAAACAAAGTAAGTTAGTTTTGTATATATAGAAAGATTTATGTTCTTCAACATTTAATATAATATATCCATATAAGTTGGGGTCCTTAATAACTATAAAATACAAATTTTGGTAAGAGTATTTCACAGTTTGTCAATGAGAACATACCATTTAAGTTGAGAATATTTACTTAAAGGAGGTGGGGTGGAAGGTATATTATTATTATGAGGAGTAAGTTTTGGAGGTAAAGGTGGTCATCCCATTTTGTTTTAGACAACATGAATATGAGAACCTAGGATAAGCCTTGGATGAAATATGGGAATAAGTTTATAAGTAAAAGTAGTTAAGGTCAAGGAAATGAGATTAAAATAGTTTATTCACATAATATTTGGAATATGGTTATAATATGAATAATATCATATTATATATTATAAAAATGATTAATATTATCATTTTGAGCTTGATTATAATATTGCATGCATGCTTTTTCAATACCATGATAATATGAATCACCATGTAGTGGAGATTGATTAGAACATTATCAAAATTTAATAAGGTGAAGATGAAATAAATAACATCTTGGAAAGTAAGAGACTATTTTAAAAGTAAATGCATAATTTCATGTAACATATGAGATAAAATTTCATTCATTAAACCCATTATAAAGAAAATTCAATATGAATCAATTACTATATATATATATATATAAAAGCAATGTTAGTGACTATAAATACAATATAATGTAAATAATTTAATGCTAATGACTATTAATAAAATAAAAGAAAAATCAAGGTATGAATGTAATCAAGACAAAGGTTTCAATTAATTTTAGGCTCTCAGATATAATTTCTTGTTCATTAATTAGTGTCAGAATAATGTTTCAGAGCACTAGCTACAGAGGTAGAACCATGTCTATATCCCAATAACCTTATTTTTGAGGGTAAGTTAAGGTAACTTCCATGGTCTATACACTCCTCTTAGGTGCACCATAAACTAAAATAAAATAGGCTTCCTTTTCATGTAAACAAGGCACCATTTGTGTTTCCAATACATCCCAAGGCACATGGAAACTAAACTACATTTTTAGTATTGTATGAGTATTGGGGGAAACCCCTCATGCCAAAATATATATAAATAGAAAAAAATTTATACCTTAATTTTAGTCACTAATAAGTTTTAAAAATACAAAAATATAATTTATAAAAAAATAAAAATAAAAATAAAAATAAAGTGAAAACAAAGGTGAAATGTTTTTGTATTCAAAAATCAATAAAATTTCAACCCAAGGTCAAAAGAAAGAGCTTACATGTCAAAATGTACAAGGTGACAAGATATTATATTAAATGTTAGATGTAGTCCATGGTTGAATATATTTAATCATTTTATGACATATTTTATCCAAGGTTGAAGGTATTTTTCTTTTAGTGTCATGATTTTACGAAAAATTGAAATAAATCCTATGCCAAAAATCAAGGCAAAATAATAAGCAATGTTTGAAATAAAAAAGTGAGTTCACTAGAATGTTTAAACATTTTTAATTTGAGATGAATTATATTAAATTTAAATTAAATATTTGAAATGGAAATATTGATATGTATTGATCTAATATTAAAGCATGGTAATCTAGAAAATTTTATGTAATCAAAAACATGATAAAAATAATAAACTAGGCTAGGGTAAGAGTGTCCCTTAAAATAGTAATAAATAAGACTATGTAAGATTTATGTAAGTGATAAATATGTAAAATTTACCTACATATTTATTTATAATATGTAATTACAAGTCTATGGGATGTGCATAAGGATGCACTATGACCTTGACTAGTTATTATAACCACATCCTAGATGACTATATTTTAGATATGCAAATTTGGGCCTATGTGACTATTTATGATGAGTGATTGTGGATATTTCTGTGTGAATATGTCACATGGAAAACCTATAAATATCAAACCCTAGTCCTTCACATGAAATAGATAATAATTATATAATAAAGTGGGTTAAAATGGGTTAGTAAACATAATCGAGCTAGCCTTAAAAACACCGTGTGATTAAGCATTACCTACACAACCCAAATGGGTCTCAAGCCAATGTATTTCTCTATTATAGAGTTATTTTGAGATCCATGGTGATGGAATTAAAATTATTAGTCTATATTATTAGTATAAATGCTTGATAATAGATGTCATTGACCTAAAGTAAACATTATTCAAACTTGGATATTGATTTTTAAAACACCTTAGAGTTGAAATAGGAGAGAATAGTGTTATTTTTATTAATGTATAGTGTTTTTTATAAACATATATAATAGGGATAGAATAAGTATCCTTGATGTGATTTATAGGAGAATATTTATAATATTTTTTATATCAAACTTGACAATGCATGAAGGAGATCTGTTTTGTAATGTCTCAATATGAAAAAGTGACCTTTGGAGCATTGGATATAAATCCACTTTAAGGAAAAAGGATATAGTGCATTTTTTTTACTATTGTAGAATTATCTTAAAATACTAAGGAATATTAGTATATTTTTTATAAGATCCTATGGGATGAATAGGCATGAATGTGTTGATGCCTAAAAGTGTATCATAGGTGGTTTAGAGTGTTTAAGAATCACTACTCATTTATATATTCAAATAATCCATTGTATGAGTTACAAGTTATGATATTCTTGATATATTTGGTGGAATAGGGTAGAACAAGTGAACTATTTCATAGAATTTATAATATTTGGTTGTTGGGAGTAACTATGGCCTGATAGTTAACTTGTGAAAATGAAAGTGATCTTGACTAAGTGAAGTGAATTGTGCTCAAAATATAAGATAAAATATAAGATAATATGTATATTTATAGTGGAAATTAATCTAAAGTGAAGTGATAAAAAATAAGAAAAATAAAGGGTAGGGAAGAGAAGAAAAAAGTTATTTTCATTACAAACATCATGAGAAAGTTCAAATTTCATCCAAACATGCACTTGAAACTAATATATGACACGAAATAGATTAAGCTCAAATCACATCACACATCATGCAAACATATATGGAAAGTGAAAGAATGAAAATAAGAACCAGATTCACTTTAAATATTTACTCCTACAAGCAAATAGCATAGGCACATCTACAAGTAAAGTAAAGAAAATGAAATGAATCAAAGAACCTTCAATCAATATATCACTATCAAAAATTAACAAATCTGCATTTAAAAGGTAAACATCAAGAATTCATAAGAACTATTCAAATTTGAAATTTAGACGAGATAAGTGAGAGAGAAACCATAATGACAATCACACAAATAAATGAGACAATCTTTTCAAAATTCTTTGCTTTCATTATTTGCTCCAAAATTTACACAAATTTTTCTTTCTCAAGATTCTCTCCTCTTTTATAATTGACAAATCCCCTTATATAGAAAACAGTGGTATGTCAGCTAGTCATTGAAAATTAGAATTGTAGAAGTGTCATAGATATGTGTCCTTTCTACAATGTTCTAGAACAATGACATCTCTTAATAGACTAACCTATAGGTGATGTGATTTACAATTTTCACATGCCTTTAAAAAAATAATATTCTCTTGCAAAAAATATACATGTTATTATACAAAAGAATATTTTAAAATTATCCAACTTAACTTACAGTCTTCTATTTTTCCTATAGGATCTTCATTGACCTATCATGTTGTCTATAAATCAAATTGAGGTTGATGATAGGTTCTATGAACATCTCATCTTCTTGATCTATTGGGTCTCTAAAGTCCTTTTCATCTCTATCTAGCACTTCTTTAATGATCCTAGCATCACCAATATTCTACTTTGCATTTAGGATCATGTCCAAGATCCTATTATTGGCATCCCCTATCCCTCATTGGATCTAATTTCTTACCTCTTACATAACTTGAGTAACTCTAATATTGAATTCTTCATTAGTGATTGGACCAATAGGGCTGAGTGTAGTTGCGTCTATGATCATTCTCCCCAATATATTCCTCATTTTGATCTCTAATGGTTTGCCACCATTAGAAAGTTCTTCCTGGTTCTTCGTACATTTTCTCAAATGCTTGATATTTTTTATCAATACAAACATATCCATGTTAAACTAAGATAGGCTAACTATTTTCAAATTAGGGATCTGATCTTCTATCAAAATAGTGACCAAGTCCTTCACCTTGATGTATGAATCCTGCCACTGAGCTACTTGGTTTTTTTCCATAGTATCCTCATTGCTCATTATATCATATCTAAACCTCATTAATTTCAAGGATTTGAAAATATAATATAAATTATCTTCAAACATATTGACCATATCTTATAGAACAGACAAGATATCATACTCTTCCAAGATCTTGTTTTTTTTGTTTCATGCCCTTGATAGCTACCTATAGTTGTTCTATATATGATTGGGCTAACTCCAAGGGATCCTCTTCAAAGATAGGATATTATCCAAGCCTTTATATTTATTTTTGAGTTAAATTGGTTAATTTATCTACCCTTTGGTATGTGATCTCCTCATGACCTACCATGATATTTTTCTTGGTTAACCTCAGCAAGCTAGTAGTCTTTGGGTCAAATTTGACTCCAAATTTGGATTGAGTCACATTTGGGGTTAGGACCTCCATTAATGACGAATTTGTTACATTAGTTGGGATAACTATCCTTCTATCCTCCCCTTCTTGTAAATTAATTATCCATAGTTTAAGCTCTTCATGCACTGGAATATTAATGGATTTCATCAGAGCCCAAGGGTGATGTATAGTGGGTATTTTATATAATTTAGGTTCATATAAGAATAATTATAGGATTGGTGGTCCATATAATATATTTTATTCACTTAATTAATTAACTTCACTTAGGGGAGTAGTGATAGTCACTTTGGATAATTTTGTTGTAGGAATAATGGCTAGCTCAATCTTTGCTTTCCTCTTGGGGGTGTTAATAACTACTAAGTCCAAATATTTCCATTTGTCATCCTTATTTTTATCAATACTCATCTTCTCTTCCTCATCTAAATATTTGTATGTCATGGATAACATCTTCAATACATCCTCAATAGACTCTTGAGGGTATATGGTCATCATATGCACTTCATTTTGATGTGCTTCATGTTATACTACGTTGGAAGGTATTGGAATTGATGAAGTAGAAGAAATCTCACTTGAATTTTGCCTCTCTTCTTCAAGGTTTTGTGTTTCTACATGTACACTAACTTGTGGTGGTCTAAATGGTTTACCACTAATAAAATGGTATTGTCTTGGGCCCAATTGTGACCTATCATCCACCTTTTAATTTATTTCTAGCTTATACTTAGGTCTTAGGCTATGTTCTTTCAATCTCCTTGTGATTTCAAAATAAGAGGACGCTTTGGTGTAAATGGGGTCATAGGCACCAAGATCATGATCATAGGATATATTTAAAATTCCTTATTTTTTAAATGTTCCTTCACTTTCCCATAAGTATCTGATGCAACCTGCCTGACCTTGGACTGCTCTGATACAAAAAAAAAGATAACAAAATAATCCATGCTTCTGTTGTGTACATGTATTCCAAAAGCCATTCTATAATTGCATGGATAACAGGTCGATGTAGAATGTCTCTTTTGTGTGCATTAATATATTAATGATGGATTGTGCAACTACATCTAATGCACAATGTAGATTTTATATTAGCAAAGAAAAGACAGTGAATGGCATGGGAAAACAATGTATGACATTAGTAGTGTTTCAAAACAATCATCAATACCTTTCTACGGCTTAGAAAACCAACCAGACTTCAACATTTCATCCTAATTCTGAATCAACAGCTTGACACACTCAATTGGAGCAGCTTGTAAATATACAGTTGTCTCCTTCGCCATTGGACTTATAGAAGAGAAGCTTGCATTCACACAACTGCCATCTGACAAGCACTACACAATGCATCGCTAGAACAAAGCGATGCCTCTATTTCATCAGCGTCTCTTTCCAGTATGCTAGTTATACCATGCCAATATCTCGTTTACCATCATAAAATCACAAGCCATTCTGTGACAACTTATCAGATGAGGATTTGTCTATGCCATCAAGAGCTTCCATATCAACTCTCCATACTGTGATACTACGATTTTACATTCTTCGCTGACAACAACAGTTGCACCGATAGCGTCATTGATTTGTATTATAATAGCCATTGGACCAGCCAACAACGAAGTTTCAGAATCTGCAATAGCGGCACAAACTCCAGAACAAAAGCCTTTGAAGCGTTTTGGGTTAACACCTCAAAATACACATGAAACAAAAACTCCTTTCCTGGATGATAGAATTTCGCAAGTTCCCAATCAATGAGATGAAGTTTTCATTATTCGTGATCAATCATCACATTGTGTGGCTTGACATCACGTTCTATCATTTATTTATTTATTTCTCTTTACTCAGCCCACGAGCTACACTGCCACCATTCTTTTTACCTCAACAGTTTCGACTCAAGCGAAACAGCTTTCCATTTTAGTCAAGGAATGCAATCAATAGGCTACAAGTATGCGTTTATCCCCACGTCCAGACAGGACAAAAGTATTCAGATTAGATAACTTACCGAGGGAAAGAGGAAGCTCTCCATTAATGGTGTAGCATCTAACGTTGGTCCTTTTCTATATTCATCTCGGCTCCACTACAGCTCGACCCCTCTATTGCTCAAGCTCGATCCTTTTGTACAGAGACTTATATGAACTCTGGGTTCTTCCTTAGGCTGTTGGCACATTTTATTGTTGACAAGATCTGACATTTTCCTTTTTTGCATATTCTGTTGTTAATGTACGCTCTAAGAACCGGTGCAGCCTCAAACAAACACCCAGTCGATCTCCAGGGTGTAAGCTTTGACAAACTTAGCATTTTTTTTGTTTTCAAGAACCTTAACAAACTTCTTCACTTTGGGGCAGCGCATCATCTCCAAAAATGTCAAAAAAGTTGGCCTGATTTTCCCAACGTCCATATCTTACTATTTTCAGCCAAATAATCAAACAGAGCTACTGTTTGTTGCAACAATTTCTTCTTTTGAAGCTCTCTTTAAAAATCCTCCCTAACCACTACGCCAACTTGGCTCAGGATTAAACAAGAAACAATTTTTTATTACAACAATATGCTAAGGTTGAAAATCATTTCAACCATTCCTTCTTGATTTTCTCAACAACCCCAAAATTACCTTTTTAATTTTTTTTACTTTTTACATTTTAATCCTCAACAACATTTAGGAGGGAAAAGACAATAATATGAATTTCGAATTTAAATATGACTTGTCTTCAGGTAGCCATTGCAGATGCTCCTGCATCATACTCTCCCTCTAGAAACAATTTGAACCTTAGTTCAAATGTCATGTTGCCTCCATGCTTTAGCCTTCATTCTATACCTGGATCCCAAGGTCTTCTTGCCAATGATAATGCTTCTCTTTGATAGTCTTTGTCTTTCATCTTGCTTTTCTTCCTCTTCTGGTATGTTCTTCTCATCTCCTTCTCAGCTGTAATTTCCCACTTCCATGTTTCATTTTCATATGTGTCTCCAAAGTTTTCATCTTCCATACCTGCATTCAAAACATCAAAAGTAACCTTAGTAGAAAAACATTGAGGCCATGAAGCCTCTTGGCTGCCTTCACATTTCTGCTCTTGTTTCTTGACCAAAACTGCCTTGGTCTCATTGCTTTGCTCTTGTCTTGTCTCACTCTTTCCAATGCTGCCTTCACCATGGCTTGTACCTTTACACAACTCTCTTGAATTACCAAACAGCTCCTCTATCCTCTTCAACTCTTCACACAACACAAGCTCATCCAAATCTTCATGTCCTATATCAAACTTAGGACCAGATTGTCTTTCATTCTCTATATGTACATTCATCCACTTTATAGTTTCTTCATACAAATCAACTTCTTCATCAACATCACTATATTCATCAAAAACAATTGCAGTATTCATACCTTCTGTCTCCTTGTTTTCTTCAATCTCTGCTTGAAGCCATCTTGTTTGTTCTGCTACATATTCTTTTCTTTTCTCATCATCCATCCTTTTGGAAGTCTCTCCTTGCTGCGTATTAGTCCTTACAGCCATTTTCCATTCCTCATTTTCCATAAAAAGATTATTAAATGATTCAAACAAATCATTATCCCTTTCATTACAAACAATTGTCTTACCCTTCCATGTACTTGTGTCATCCTTCACCTTCTTCCATTGATTTCTCGGTGTTGTTGTCTCAACACTCACATCTTCTACACTCTTAGCCTTCTTAGGCACCCATACTTGTTTCTCTTTCTTACCATTTGACTTCACAAGCCATTTAGGCATCCTGTAACCATGCTCTTTTGACAATATGGAAGAACCAACTTTATTTATCCTCTTATTTTCTTGCACACTTACATTCATATTAGGAATATGGGAAAAATCAATCTTATAAGGTAAACTTGCCGGCTTGCTTACTTGTTGCTTGCTTGTGTGCTTCACCATCCACTTAGGCATTATGTAGCCATGATTGACTGCTTTGTGTGAGGACTTCATCTTCCTCTTGCCTCTTCTAACCTGTGCATTAATATCTTCATGCTCATAACAACAATCAAAATCAGCACTTAACACTTCATTTACCTCTTTGTTAGCTTGTTCCACGGAGCAATCTTTCTCTTCCTTTGTGCTTGGTTGTCCTCTTTCCTCTTCCTAGCATTCAATGGCATCATGGAAGTTATCTTCATCTTCCATCTCTCCTCTCTCATGCATTAACCAATGCATCTCTTCTTCTTTATCAACAACAGCAAACTCTCTTCTCATTCCTGCACATTCATTTGTGCACTTGGTGTCTTCTCTTGCACCAATCTCTTCACTTTCCAAGGCCTTTCTCTTGACCTTCACAAGGCTGCTTATACCTGCATTTACCCACTCAAAAACAGCATTAAATACAAAAACTAGAGACCATAATGTCTCCATGAGTATCCTCTTTATGGACATTCTCATCTTTCCAAGTGCTCTTCTTGGCACTTCATCTTTTCTTTCTTCTCTCTTGTTCTCCTCAATAAGAACCTTCTTCACAACTCCTTCTTCTTGCTGCTCACTTGGCAACCTTCTTATCTTCTTGCCTCTTTGGGCTTCCCTCTTCATGGCAATCTCATTTTGCCTTCTTCTCCTTTTTACTAGGAGATCTATTGGCCACTTCAACCTCTTCTTTATTGGCCATACCCATGTTTTCCTATTCAGCTGCATCCAAGACTCATACTCATCCTTAACCTTAGCTAATTGTTTCTTCAAACTAGCAAATTCTTTATTAAACTCAACATTAGTCATACCTTTGGTGCTTGCTTTCCTCTTGCTGCCCTCATATACCTTGCTGCTCTGCAGTGCCTGACCTTGGACTGCTCTGATACCAAATGATGCAACCTGCCTGACCTTGGACTGCTCTGATACAAAAAAAAAGATAACAAAATAATCCATGCTTCTGTTGTGTACATGTATTCCAAAAGCCATTCTATAATTGCATGGATAACAGGTCGATGTAGAATGTCTCTTTTGTGTGCATTAATATATTAATGATGGATTGTGCAACTACATCTAATGCACAATGTAGATTTTATATTAGCAAAGAAAAGACAGTGAATGGCATGGGAAAACAATGTATGACATTAGTAGTGTTTCAAAACAATCATCAATACCTTTCTACGGCTTAGAAAACCAACCAGACTTCAACATTTCATCCTAATTCTGAATCAACAGCTTGACACACTCAATTGGAGCAGCTTGTAAATATACAGTTGTCTCCTTCGCCATTGGACTTATAGAAGAGAAGCTTGCATTCACACAACTGCCATCTGACAAGCACTACACAATGCATCGCTAGAACACAACGATGCCTCTATTTCATCAGCGTCTCTTTCCAGTATGCTAGTTATACCATGCCAATATCTCGTTTACCATCATAAAAGCACAAGCCATTCTGTGACAACTTATCAGATGAGGATTTGTCTATGCCATCAAGAGCTTCCATATCAACTCTCCATACTGTGATACTACGATTTTACATTCTTCGCTGACAACAACAGTTGCACCGATAGCGTCATTGATTTGTATTATAATAGCCATTGGACCAGCCAACAAAGAAGTTTCAGAATCTGCAATAGCGGCACAAACTCCAGAACAAAAGCCTTTGAAGCGTTTTGGGTTAACACCTCAAAATACACACGAAACAAAAACTCCTTTCCTGGATGATAGAATTTCGCAAGTTCCCAATCAATGAGATGAAGTTTTCATTATTCGTGATCAATCATCACATTGTGTGGCTTGACATCACGTTCTATCATTTATTTATTTATTTCTCTTTACTCAGCCCACGAGCTACACTGCCACCATTCTTTTTACCTCAACAGTTTCGACTCAAGCGAAACAGCTTTCCATTTTAGTCAAGGAATGCAATCAATAGGCTACAAGTATGCGTTTATCCCCACGTCCAGACAGGACAAAAGTATTTAGATTAGATAACTTACCGAGGGAAAGAGGAAGCTCTCCATTAATGGCATAGCATCTAACGTTGGTCCTTTTCTATATTCATCTCGGCTCCACTACAGCTCGACCCCTCTATTGCTCAAGCTCGATCCTTTTGTACAGAGACTTATATGAACTCTGGGTTCTTCCTTAGGCTGTTGGCACATTTTATTGTTGACAAGATCTGACATTTTCCTTTTTTGCATATTCTGTTGTTAATGTACGCTCTAAGAACCGGTGCAGCCTCAAACAAACACCCAGTTGATCTCCAGGGTGTAAGCTTTGACAAACTTAGCATTTTTTTTGTTTTCAAGAACCTTAACAAACTTCTTCACTTTGGGGCAGCGCATCATCTCCAAAAATGTCAAAAAAGTTGGCCTGATTTTCCCAACGTCCATATCTTACTATTTTCAGCCAAATAATCAAACAGAGCTACTGTTTGTTGCAACAATTTCTTCTTTTGAAGCTCTCTTTAAAAATCCTCCCTAACCACTACGCCAACTTGGCTCAGGATTAAACAAGAAACAATTTTTTATTACAACAATATGCTAAGGTTGAAAATCATTTCAACCATTCCTTCTTGATTTTCTCAACAACCCCAAAATTACCTTTTTAATTTTTTTTACTTTTTACATTTTAATCCTCAACAACATTTAGGAGGGAAAAGACAATAATATGAATTTCGAATTTAAATATGACTTGTCTTCAGGTAGCCATTGCAGATGCTCCTGCATCAGTATCCCACTACTTGAGCTCATTAATCAATAGGTTAAAGGATGGTTTATGTTTTATTTTAGCTTCAATATTATCCCACTATCTGAATATAGTATTTCCAATTTTTAGTGGGAAGCTAAGGAGTCTTTTTATTTTAGTCTTTCATAGAACATCAATGCCATGGAACAACCAATATGCAACCTCTTACTTAGATAGCTTGTTAGGTACATGAACAAGTAGCCTGAGGGGAGAACTTTGGGATCTCTCAACCCTTATAATAGTGAAGTCTAGATATATCCATATATCCCCCATAGATTTAATAGACTTTTTGATTAGTGGGCTAATCTTCATTATTGGCATAACAATTTTAGCTTCACTCAGGGAAAGGTAGATGTAATCACATATAAATTAAATGTGATCTTTATATTTGTAAATGTGAATCTTGGAATAATATTAGGAAACTATTTGTATTCCATTAGGTGACCATTCCCTTTGGTTTGGGATTTTTGTAGTTGCACAAAGAGCATATAAAAGATATGAAATCATGAAAATTTGGATTTTATTTTTGTGCCTAATTTTAAATAATTTTCTACTCAAAGAGATGCTAATTATCTCACCTAGAGTGGGGACAATTGATTTTTTAACCATGAAGTAGACTATGGGCACCCAGACTAGATTCACATAAGTTGTGGTTGCATCCCCATAATATATTCAATATATTCATTATCATTCTAACCCCAGGTCTAAATTGGATGATGGGAATGTTCTTTTTAAATTCTAAAAAGACATGGTTTCCAAAGTCTAGCTATATGGCAAGGGTGTCCAAATTATTCTCTTTGGCCTAGAAATTGAATGGTGTTAGGTCAATTT
The DNA here is from genome assembly GCA_037957365.1 of Torreya grandis. Taxonomy (NCBI): domain Eukaryota; kingdom Viridiplantae; phylum Streptophyta; class Pinopsida; order Cupressales; family Taxaceae; genus Torreya; species Torreya grandis. The sequence continues at coordinate 139,922 of JARHVA010007658.1, read as the reverse complement.
ATGATTTAGGTAGTTTGTAATAGGACACAAATGCTATAGAAAAAATATAAGCAACCTTCCTACAATTGAATTCATTAATAATCATGACCTTATATATTTTAGTTTCCTTTAAAATAGGAGCAAGAATTTCAATACATTAGAGTACATTAGTCTTTGATGTTGCATAATAAATACCAATCATTTGATTTGCCACTATATCATCATACAGTCTCTTGGGTGAGATATTTTTCTCCTCTTCTTAGGTGATGGTTGGTTGATTCTTGATCATATAGAAAATTTTTGACTAGTTACTATCTCTTGTGTTCAAGGCAAAAATAATAAACTTAGTGTCTTTAAAAATGTGACCTTTAACATCTATTATCAATTACAATTTGACATCTTCCTTTGAAACACTTTTTTTGATTTTCCATTGCTATGATTTTATCAAACTTACCACTAGTAGACCATAATTCATCTCTTGATTGAATTGTCTTAGTGAAAATGATAACTCAATTATCCTTAGCTCAATTACAATGATAACAAGGACAAACCAGGGCTTTTGTACACTTAGGGCTTTCTTAAATGTTTCTACAGAGCTTCAGTGGAGGAAATTGAGTTTGACCAATGAATTTATGTGCTTTAGATTTTGTTTAGATTATGCATTTATGCCTTTTATATCTATGGGTCAATGAGATATTTGGAACTAACTTGTGTTGCTTATGTGGCTCCAACATGTCAAACTATCCATTGATTTTAAAATGTGACCATTTGTCCTTTTTGGGACACATGACACCTTCATGTTCTCTCTCTATCTTGATTAAACACACTTAATAGATCTTCTACTAGGTCTTGTAGCTTTGACTTATTGTAAACCATTGATCTTAAATATAGGCATCTGATATCGTGCCACTTGGTAGTTCTATGAGCCCTTTATTATTCTTACGAACACATGCCACTGCTTAACACCTTTTTGCTATGTGGCAACATTTCATTAGATATGGGCTCATGGAATTTTCAACTCTTCACTCATTGTTGGATCTCTATTTGAGAGGTCGAATGCCATTGGTTTATCTTTATCTCATTTATCATGGTTATGACATGTGTAACTATCATTTTTGTCTTAGGTTATTTGAAAATTTAGGTTAATTTTGCACCATTAAATCTTATTTGCATAGATCAATGCATGATACTGATTATGATTGGCTTCTATTCTTATTTTTTAGGATGCTTGACATTTTGACTTTGTTATGCACTACTAGATATACTTTTCATAGATCAACATGTGTCATTTATTGTGATCCACTTGCTATTAAAATTTCTCCATGCATACCATTAGATCTTTGTTGTATGCTTTAATGCATTACATTGATCTTGATCCACTCTATTATGTTCCATCCACTGTGGTTATGAAAATTTTCACTACTACAATCTATCTTTGAGCTTTGATAGTTTGACCCAGGCAGACGTCCATGCACTGTAAATCTTCCCTTTTGAGCTCCAACATTCTATAATTTGTCATCCTTGTGTTGATCCTATGGGTAATGTAAATAGACTAAGTTAGGGCTTGGGTAATAAAAAGACTTAGGATAAATTTTTATCCTAATGTTTTATTTTTATTAATAAACACAATTAAAAATCTAGGATAGGACTTTAGACTAAGTTTAAAACATAATAAAGTATCCCAAGTATAACTAGTCTAGGTGAATAATAACATAGGCTTAGCAGGGGTCTCAAGATATAAAGATAACTTAGCATAAAAAATTTAGCCTGAGGTTTTGGCCATGTTGATAAACATGATTATAACCTTAGGATAAAATTTTAAACTAAGTCTATGGCATAATTAAATATTCCCATGGAAATTATGTCTTGTGTAAATTTAAATTCAATTCAAAATGGCTTAGACTAAATAGTTAGACTAAAGGTTTTTGGATATTTAAATATGAATTAAATTAATTAATTTAAATACCAAGGTTTAATAAATGGGGTAGAGTTAACATTAAATTATAAAACCTTCAATAGTGTTCACACAATTGAGACTTTATTTAACCTACAACTTAGAAATACAAGAAGCAACCATTATCAACATTATATGGAGTAAAATAAGGATAATATGTAAATATGTCAATTAAGTCATTGGTGTGGATGGTGTTTAAATAAATATAATTTGCTAATATTCTATTGTAAATTTTATCAAGGGGAATATTCAATTCAAGGCACAAATTTGAAAAATTTAAAACAAGGGTCCATATTTTTTTTCAAAACTAGGGGTATGTTGGCCTCAACAAAAGGTGACTTTTAGGGAAACATTGCCAAATGTTAGAATTAAAATACTTTAGTTTTAACTAATAACTATACTAATCATTCCATATGATCATGTACTATTATTAATACCAACTCATGATAAAAACAAGTCTTACACATGCAAAATTAGGCTCAAACACCAAAACTTAGTCATGGTGTGTGTGTGTTTTTGATTCATTAACTAATTACCATGGGACTTAGAGAATAAATTCAGACTTCATGACCTTGATCATTAACATTGACTTGTATCTATAGTCATCTAAAATGAAAAATTTAGTAACTTAAGTGTGGCTAATGACACCTAATCCATAGGTCCATCTTGCTTGCTCTCATGACCCTCATAAACATGTTTTCACTAATTCCTAGTCATCCATAGCCTCCTAGACTGAACCCTTATAAAAAAATATTGCTATTTCCATGCTTAATTTATCCCTCTAGGTCCTATTATCCATGGACAACAACACCCAAATTTGGACTACAGTGTTGAAACCCAAGGTGTCCTATTTTTGGCACTTTTGTGCAAGTGCATTTTGGCTTTTAACAGTCACATTATTTTTAATCCTTATCCTAATTCATGTCAAAATAACATGAATTAATTTAACCCATGGTCATTAAATACCTTGTAAAAATATATTAAAAGTCCATTTATAATGGTTGTCATTAATTTACAAGAGAAAATCAAGAATACAAGCAAGACCACTCAAGCAATTTTCCTTGTTCTCTGCATACAACCATCCAATAGTACTCCAATCTTATTAAAACATTTACACCAGTCTTTAGTCATCCCAAGTACACCTAATTTTTCATTTACTTGAATTTTCATCACATTATTACACCAATCACTTCAATGGGAGAACTACATATAGCTTGATCCCTCCTTAGAGTATTGGTATGTAGGCAACATGCCCACATACAGGGTGTGAAGTGTGTCCAACATATCCTTTACACACTAACCGCTATAATATTTTATCCAAATTTTAAATTCAATTTAAATAAAAAATATTACCTAGGGTATTCAAGACTAAATTAGCTACACAATGAGCTCTGTGCACTTTCAAGCTTTGATATTTCATAGGTAAGGTCACACAAAACCCATAAATATTATGATAATAGTGCTAAGATAGGACTATAACATCATAACCTAGGGTGTACCACTTTTATTTCTCCTATCTAATCAATAAATGAACTCCAAATTTTTGTTTCCAATAGTCTTCCAAGCCTACACATAGAGTTCCAGACCCTATTTCAGTCAGAATAATATAGAATAAGATAAGCTTGATTTTATCTCTCCCACTACTATTTTAAAAAAATACCTAATTACAATCAAATTTCAAAAATTAGTAGCCTAATTATTTTACATTATTTAATGATTTTACCTACTCAGACCCATTTACTATTTAGGAATTAAACATCTAATTTCCTAAAATTAATAAATCAATAGCATATTTAGATGTTTATTAAGAATCTTGATTTATAAATAGAGAAGGCTTGGGAATTGCTCTAATACCAAACATGTGTCTATATCCCTAATGGAGATAACTTTGGCTCCACTCTAGGGCTTAATCCACTACCAACCAGATGTCCATAGCCCCAATGGAGGTGACCTGAATCACCTCTACTTAGAAAGCTTTTGGATTTTCAACAAAGCTCTTATTTTTGTATTTTTAAGTATATTTTATCTTTCTAATAAAGGTTATAAACTATAAATATCTAGGTTTTGGGATTTTTTTCAAATATTTTATCTTCAGACAATTATCCTTGGTCATAAACTTCATCCCAGGTAGTAGTGTTCTTTAAGTGTTAACATGACTTTGTCCTAATAATTCAAACTTTCACTCAACATGTGCAATATTTATTATAACCAAACTTAGATCAAAACAAGGTGTAATATTTAAAGGAATAATTAATATATATATACCAAGTCTTACCAATTTATCCAAACTATAACTTCAATCTAAAATTTCTAAAATCCATGCTCAACCAATGGTTAAGAGTCATACCTACATTCCTGATTTGTTGACCTTTGAGCATCTACATGCATTAGAGCTTGAGAACTATCTTGAAAAGACTTATTGAAAGTAAGGAACAAAACAAATGGAAAGGAAAACACATAATAATCATACAAACAAGAAAATAAATATTTACATGCACTATATATAAATAAGGAATAGGAAAGAAATTTAATCTAAGCCTACCTATACTAACTCTAACTAGTCTTACAATTTATTCCATGTAGACTTGATGTGGTAGCAAATAAGTAGTGCTTGAGATATTTCCATTTTTTTTGGAAAAGTAAACTCTATTGATCTTGAAGGTGTTATCTCCTAGTATATCAACAATCTGATAGATACCAATCCATAAGGGAGTGAATTCCCATGCTTTCCCTTAGGTTTAGATTCTTTATCCCAAAGAATAACTAGGTCTCTTTAGCTACACACCTTAATTTTGTAATTTTTTTCAAACCTTATCTTCACTATGGTTTGGTGTCTATTGAAATTGGAAAAAGTGTCCTCTTTTGCATCTTCCATTTACATAATGTCAAGCAACCTTGAATTTATAAACTCCTAATCTTCTTCCATGTACTCTTGCATGAATTTTTAGGTTAGTAGCTTGAGATTAATAGGAAACATAAGTTCTTGACCATATACAAAATGAAATGATGATGCCTTTAGAGCTTACTTGACTCTTATTTTGTCATCCCATAGGGTATACTTGAGTAACTTATACCATGTTCCTAGTTTATTAGTAGTAGACTTCTTGATAGATTTCATCAAATTTTTGTTGGTTGATTCAAACACTCTATTCCCTTGAAGATAATGGTTTGATGAAAACTTTAGAAAAACATTATTATCATATTCCCACTTAGTCATCTCAATGGATATAAATGCAAATCCATTATTAAAAACTAGAGATACTAATGTTCTAAATCTAGTACATATGTTCTCTTTAAATAACTTTATCACATCTTCTATCCTGCATTACTTTGTTGCCGCTACCTCTATCCACCATATGGAATAATCAATAGTAGTGAGGACATATTTATGTTCTTATAAATAATTTGGGTTGATGACCTCAAAAAAATCTAATCACCATTGAACAAAAGGTTTATTAATCATAAATAACTTCAATTGCATGGTTTTTTTTGGTTCTTTAGCATTGAATATCTGACACTAATGACATTCTCTCACATGTTTTTAAGCATATTCAAAGATTATAGGCCAATAATAACTATCCCTAAGGATATTATGAGTTTTTATCCTTCTAAAAGGGTGTCTACTTCTAATATTTTCATAGAAAGTACTTAGGATCTCAGTTACTTCCTCTTTAGAAACACATCTCAGGTATATTCCTTCATAGTTCTTCCTAAAAAATACTCCATCTTTGATCAAGAAATGTGTTACCTTGAGCCTTAAAGATATCCTTTGGTCCCTAGTCAACCTTATAGGATAAAAACCATTAATTAGTAGATTAATAAAGGCATCATACCAATCAATGGGTTAAAAAATATATTATTCCACCTACATGACACTCAATTTAGGGTTAGTGTTAACAATTAATTGAATTAGTCCTTGACACCTTATTAATTTGGAAATGTTAATTTATAGATCATAATATTGGATTATGGTCATCCATTTACCTCTTCTCTCCTCTAATTCACATTGGCTAAGCATAAGCTTAGTATTAGGATTTGGTAGTATTGCATGCACCTTATTTCTAAGAATATAGTGTCCAAATTTCTTAACTGCCTTAACTAAATCACATGCCTTCTTATCAATTAGAAAGTATTTTAACTCAACATTATTAAATTTAGTGCTCATTAAAGTAATAATATTATCACATCCATATATTTTCTAAGTTAGAACAATAGCTATTGTGTGATCATAAGTAATATAATAAATATAAAAGTCCTTAGTTAAATTAAAGCTTATCAACATTGGTACCTACACTATTACTTCTTGTATGTCCTTAAAGTCTTTTCTTTCTTATTAATTCCATGTAATCTTGGATTCCTTCTTCAACATGTCATTTAGTGGTCTCATAATCTCTACAAAACTAGAAATGAACTTTCTCACCAAATTGATTTTCCCAAATAAATATTTTTATTATTTTCTACTATTAGGGGTTTCTATCCTGGATATAGAATCTACTCTATCAGGGTCTATAGAAATCCCCTCTTTATTTTTAATATGTCCTAATAACTTTACCTCAGTAACATAAAAACTACTCTTCTTAGAATTGAGAGAAATTCCATACCTCCTGCATCATTCAAATACCTATTTCAAGTGCCTGATATAATCCTCCTTATTTTTAGAGAACATAGTTAGGTCATCCATATAAATGGTAATGCACTTACCTATGAGTCCTTAATAATTATGGTCCATATCTATTCAAAAAATTTCTCTCATATTTATTAATCTAAATGGAATTATTTTGTAGGCAAAATTTCCCCACTTAGTAGTGAATGTAGTCTTTAATCTATCCTCGTTCAAAAGAACTTGGTTATAACCTAAAAAAAATCAAAACAAGACATCATTACAGAACCACTAAAACTTTGAATGACTTGGTCAAGTAAAGGCTAAGTATAGTTATCCTTTTTATAATCTCTATTCATATTTCTAAATTCTATGTACAATCTAATTTACCCATTCTTCTTCTTGACCCATACTAAGTTAGCCACCCAAGTGGAGTGTCTAATGGGAAAAACTGTCTTAGAATCAAATAGTTTATTAACATCTTTGTAAATGAAGGGTTCTAAGATAGGGTTAACTAGCCTTTGATTTTTCCTAAAAGGCTTTCAAGATTCCTTCAAAGGAATGGTATGGGTAAGGACTCTAGGATCAAAAATCTTTAAGTCTTCATTTGACCATGCTATAACATCTCTATATTTGGTCAACAACTTTTTAGATTTTCTTAATTCTTCATTAGTGCAAGTTGTACAAATATTAACTATTTGGGGTTGACCTTGTGTTCCTAGGTCAACTACATTGTAATATTTCCCACTTACCTTGGGAACTTTGATAGTTTCAGCTATTTTATCTATGTCAAAAAATCTTTCTTAGGAAATCATGCCCTTGGAAATTTTATTGTTGCTTAATTACACAATTCTGTCATTAGGTTTGTTTTCATCAAGGGTATTTTCATTGACCTCATCAATGATGTGGGACTCAAATACTCATAAATTTTTCATGAATTATATGATCTATTGATCATCACTAAATACTTATAGATGTTTGATATTATTAGAAGCTAAGTGACATATAACTAATTTAATAATAACGTTTCCTAGTTTAGAGTTTTGATTAGGCATAAGATTAGCTACAACTATGACTAGCTCATCAACAAGTTTATTATATTCCCTAATAATTGATAAAATGTTAAAAGCATCAAATTATTCTATTAAGTCCCATACTTCAAACTTATAGTTCTTAAGATATGATAATTTGCATTGGTATTTACTTCTAACTTGGTTAACCACTAGCTCACAATCACCATACACTAGAAGTTATTTGAATTTATGCTTGATGGAAAATTATAATCCTAATATTATATCCTCATACTCTACCAAGTTATTAATGCATGAAAATTGAAGTCTATAAGAAGTAGTAAATTCCTTTCAAATAGGATTGATTAAAACAATTCTTACCCTAGATCTAGATTTACATCTTGCACCATCAAAATATAGCTTCCATAACCCAAGCATAACATGAGTATCCTCATAATCACATAACTTAGAATTTACCATGTTAACCCTTTCATTTGTAGCATTTTACTTGGTGATCATATGTTTCATCTTGGGTTCTCTTTCAATTTGAAACTAATTTAGAACTCCCTTTCATGGAAGTCACATATGGGAACAATTAGTGGACATGTAACCATTTAAATACTTTGTCCAATCTCTACTGAGTAGAATTCCATAAGTATCAGTAATATTCACCACTTGGATGTCTATAAAATGTTATATCCTTGGCTCAGTTGTAAGCTGCATATCAACATTCAATAATTCTCTAATTAATTACATCCTTAACATATCTAATTGAGTAACAACCATATCAGAGTTAATTAGAGTTAAACCTAACTATTCAAAAATACCTTTAGGCATGATATTAGTAAAGGCTCCTAAATCTAATAAATAGTTATGCAAATTTTTACCAAAAATTATAATTGTAAGTAAGAAAGGTGGAACATCTACCTTGTTCTTGTACATAACCACATTGCCATTTGTAGACTCTGGTGACTTACCAAGCTTCTTAGATAGATATTCTAACAATAAATTCTCTACTCAGTAATTTGAGTCAACTCATGTAAAGTGATGTTAGCCTTAATCTTCTTCATATCCTCAACGATATTGTATCCACCCTTAGTAGAATCACTAGATGTATCAGAATTATATTTGGAAGTACTTCCCTTTGGGGGCTCTAGATTATTTTTAGTTATAATATCTAGAGGAGTGTCAAAGTTATTTTATGGAGTTGAATTAGTCAAAGGTTGCTTTTGTTCCCTATTCCTCAAAGTATAAATCTTCTTTATGTACTACTAAAAAGCATGCACCTCTTTTGGAGTATCTTCAAGGTCATTCTCCTCTTGGAAAGGGAAATCAAATGTCTCCACCATTAGGGTTGTATCAACAAACTTAGATGACTTGGAATAACTAGATGTACCTACATAATTGTCTCTATTAGGTCTACCTTTAGATGTATTTAGTTCATCCTAAAATAATTCAAAAGCGTTACAAAATTCGATACAATCCAACTCACCATGCTTTGAAGTATTGTGAACTCTTCAATATTCAGTTAGAGTTCCATCACAAATATTAATCTCATGATTATTATTTCTATTAGATTACTCATTATTGTTATTATTGTTGTTACCATTATGAAACTGGTTATTTGGTCTATTGAAGCTTTTTAAGTTTTCCCTAGTATTGCCTACTTATTTTTTCAATTGAAAGAAGTCAATACATAGATTTAAAACCATTTTAAGTATGGATTCATTCTCATTCTTTAGTGCCTCTAAATTATGAACCTGAGAATTATTATTACTAGTTGTTTGCACCAAGGCTCTCTAATTTATTTGATGAAATCCATTTGCATTGCTATTTAGGAATCCTAGATTTTGGCCAGGATGAGCATGAGTCAAGGATAGTTGGTTCAACACATGTGTTTAATTTAAAGTAGGCATATTCCAATTGGTATTAGGAATGAAATTCATAGTAGATAAATTAGGATTGATATTTGGAATGGCATATTAAAGTTGACCTTGAGGTTGTGTTTGATAATTGATTATGAAAACTTTAGCATAGGCCAAGGCCAATGTGTTTATAACTCTAGAAAACATTTTAAGAAACACATGAGTCATGGGGTCTAAAGCATCTTTGTATATTTCTAAATCCAAGGATTCATTAGGTTTGTAAGGAGCTATGGTTATACTAAACATCTTCTATAATCTAGCATTAAAGGTATTAATGGTCTCAGTTGAATCTCTTTTCATAGTGGTGAATTATTGATAAAGAATGTAATGATTGATGATCTTACAAATTTATCAATGAAAATTCTATTAAAATCATTCCAACTAGTGATATAATTCTCAAGAAGGTTGAAAACCCACTCATATGTATCATATTTGAAAGTAAATGGAAATAATATACATATTACATCTTCATGAAATAAATTCAACAATCTTAAAGTATATTTGAAAATTTTAATATGTTGTTTAGCTATGACAACACCATTAAGACTAAAAGATGGTAAATATTTCTTAGGGTTCCTAGGTAAGTCATGTACTAGTATAGGCACATTAATGGAAGATCCACCTAACCAAACCATATCTTGATAAGGATTGAACATAGGAGCACCAATAATAGGTGAAGTTGGTTGTAATTTAGAAACCCTTTTCTTACCTTTGTCTGTTCTTGTTTTCCTATGAACTTATAATGAAATGAAAGGTAATCTTGATTCAAACTATGACCTAGTCTTGATTCTAGGCAGCTCCAACTTATAAACCTTGAATATTTTTCAAAATACAATGTGTAAACCTTATATTTGTAAATAACAGTGATCATATTTGCATTTCAAGAAAAAATTTCACAAATTTAAACAAAGAACAAAAAATATATTAACTCAAAGATGTGTCTACACTTATAAATACAAATGATTTTTACACATCCAATTTAAAATAAACCTAAAATTATAAATAACCAATCAATATTTGAAAAAAATTGCTATCACTAACCTCAAACATGGAAGATTTACAAATCTTAAGCTACCTTTGCAATAATTTACCATGAATCTACAAAGAATGATAATCTTTAGCTAAGTTAGCCTAAAGATTGTTCTGAAACAACAAATATCAATGATATTTGCATAATTGAGCTAATAATAATGTAAATATTGAAATAATCCACTAATGTTTCAACAAAATTCACTAAAATTAGCAAAGACACTACAAATTCACAAAGTTTTAAGTTAAGGTCCTCCTTTTAGTGTTAGGGAAAGGTTCCCTATTGATGCTTGAAAGTGTATCATAGGTAGTTCAAAGTGTTTAAGAAACACTACTCATTTATGGATTCAAATAATCTATTTTATGAGTTTTAGGTTATGATATTCTTGATATATTTTGTGGAATAATGACATAACAAGTGAACTATTTCAAAAAAATTATAATGATTGGTTGTTGGGAGCAACCATGGCCTAATAGTTAACTTATGAAAATGAAAGTGATCTTGACCAAGTGAAGTGAATTGTGCTCAAAATATAAGCTAATATGTATATTTTTAGTGTAAATTAATCTAAAGTGAATTTATAAAAAAATAAACAAAAGGAAAGGTAGGGCTGAGAAGAAATATGTTACTGATCTTCATTATAGACATCATGACAAAGCTCAAATTTCATCTAAACATACACTTGAAATCAATATATGACATGAGATATATTAAGCTCAAATCAAATCACACATCAGGAAAACATATAAATAAAGTGAAATAATACAAATAAGAACTATATTTACTTTAAATATTTATTCTTGTAAGCAAATAACATAGGCACATCTACAAGAAAAGTAAAGAAAAAGAAATGAATCAAAGAACCTTGAATCAATCTAGCATTATCACAAATTGACGACTTTGCATTTAAAAGGTGCACACCAAGAATTCATAAAAAAAATTCAAATCTAAAATTTAGACTAGAAAAGTGAGAGATCATCCATAATAACAATCACACAAACAAATGAGATAACCTTTTTATAATTCTATTCTTGCATTTATTGCTCCAAAATTTTCACAAAGTTTTCTTTCTCAAAAATCTCTCCTATTTTACAATTGACAATACCCATTATATATAAAACTAAGGAGGTATTTCAATTAATCATGTCAAATTATAATTGCACAAATGTCATAGACAAGTGTCCTTTATAAAATGTTCTATAACTAAGACATCTCCTAATGGACTGACCTATAGGTGATGTGATTTAAAATTTCCACATGCCTTTAAAAAAATATTGTATTTTAAAAAATATACATGTTATTACACAAAAGCATATTCCAAAGTTATCCATCTTGACTTATAGTCTTCTACTTGTCTTGAAATATATTCATTTCCCTATCATGCTCTCCATCAATTAACTTGATGTTGATGATAGGCTACATGAACATCTCATCTTCTTAATATGCCAAGTCTCTAAAGTCCTTTTCATCTCTATCTTGAACTTCTCTTATGCTCTTGGCTTCGCCAAACTTCTCCTCTACATTTAAGATCATGTCCAAGATCCTACTATTGTCATCCCCTATCCTTCCTTGGCTCTAATTTCTTACCTCCTACATAACTTGAGTATCCCTAAGATTGAATTATTCATCAATGATTAGACCAATAGGGTTGAGTGTAGTTGGGTCTATGATCATGCTCCCTGATATATTCTTCATTTTGATCACTAATTATTTTCCACCATCAAGAATTTCTTCCAAGATCTTGGTTTATTTGATCAAATTTTTTATATTCTCTATCAATACAACCATATCCATGTTTAGGTGGGATAGGATGACTATTTTGAAATTAGGGATCTAATCTTGTATCAAAATAGTGACCAAGTCCTTCACCTTGATGTATGAATCCTGCCACTAAGCTACTTGGTTTTTTTCCATAGTATTTTGGTTGCTCACTACATCTTATCCTAGACCTCATTGATTTCAAGGACTTGAACATATCATACAAAGTAACTTCAAACATATTGATCATATCTTATGGAATAGATCAGATATCCTACTCTTCCTACTTATTCTTTTGTTGTTTCATGCCCTTGATAGTTGCCTGTAGCTACTCTATCTATGCTTGGGCTAACTCTAAGGGATACTCTTCAAAGATAGGATATTCTCATAGCTTATATCCTTGTTTTTGAGTTAAATTGGTCAATGACTCTACCCTTTGGTATGTGATCTCATCACCACTGCCATGATCTTTTTCTTGATTACCCTTAGTAAGCTAGTAATCTTTGGGTCAAATTTAAATCCAAATCTGGATATTGATTGACCTATGGGGCTGGGACCTCTATTTGTGATAAAGTTATTGCATCAACTGGGGTAGCTAGCCTTCTATCCTCCTCTTATTGCAAAGCAACTATCCATGCTTTAATCTCTTCATACACTATAATATTAATGGCTTTCATCAAAGCCCAAAGGTGATGTATAATGGGAATTTTTTTAATCTATGTTTATAAAAGAAGCATTCTACGATTGGTGGGCCATATAATATATTTTCTCCATTGAATAAGTTGACTTTACTTAGGGTAGTAGTGAAAGTCACTCTAGATCTTTTTTTTGTAGGAATAATAGCCATCTTAGTCTATGCTTTCCTCTTGGGGGTGTCAATAACTACTAAGTCCAAAGATTTCCCTTTGTCATCCTTAGTTTCCTCAATACTTGTCTTCTCTTCCTCATCTGAATCTATGTATGTCATATATAACATCTTCAATACATCATCAATAGACTATTGAGGCTCTATAGTTATCATATTCACTTCCTCTTGATGTGTTTCATGTTTTTCTAATTTAGAAGGTTATATAATTGATGAAGTAAAAGCAATCTCACTTGAATTTGGCATCTCTTATTCAATCTTTTATGTTTCTACCTATGCACTTATTGGTAGTTGTCTAGATGGTCCACCACTAATTAAATGCTACTATCTTGGGCCCAATTACCACCTATCATCCACCTTTTGATTTATTTATATCCTAAACTCATGTCTTAGGCTATTTTCTTTCAATCTCCTTATGACTTCAAAATAATAAGATGATTTGGTGTAAATGGGGTCATAGGCACTAGGCTCATGATCATATGATATATTTAAAATTCCTTTATTTTTTAAATGTTCCTTCACTTTCCCATAAGGATCCCATTTCTTGAACTCATCAATTTATAGGTTGAAGGATGATCTATGTTTTATTTTATCTTTGATATTGTCCCACTATCTGAATATAGTCTTTCCAATTATCATTAAGAAGCTATGAAGGAGTCTTTTTATTTTGGTCTTGCATAGACCATCAATGCCATAGAATAGCTAGATGTAACCTCTTGCTTAGCTAGATTTTCAAGGACATGAATAGGTAATTTGAGGGGATAAATTTGGGTTCCCTCAACCCTTATATCACTCTAGTCTAGATATAGCCATACATCCCCCATAGATTCAATAGATTTTTTAATTAGTGGGTTAACCCTCATCATTGGCATACCAATTATATCTTCACTCATGGTAGGGTAGATGTAGTCACATATAAATTGAATATGATCTCTATACTTTTATATGTGAAGCTTAAAGTAATATTGGAAAACTATTTGTGTTCCACTAGGAGACTATTCCCTTTCGTTTAGGATTTTTGTAGTTTCACAAAGAGAATCTAAAAGATATGATATCATGAAAAAATGGGTTTTCTTTTTGAGTCTAATTACAAATACTCATCTGATCAAAGAGATGTTAATTATCTCACCTATAGGGGGAAATGGATTTTTAAACAATGAAGTAGACTATGTCCACCCAAAATAGATTCACATAAGTTATGGTTGGATAACCACATAATCTATTTAACATAGTCATTATCATTGTGACCCCATGTCTAAATTAGCTTATGGGAATGTTCTTATTAAATTTTGAAAAGGCCTAGTTTATTAAGTATAGCCACAGGGTAAGGGTGTGTTTTGATTATTTTTCACACCCCCCAATTTTTTTGAAATAATAAACTAACACTCTTATTTACCATAGTAATGACCTGGTCATAAAATCTAAAACTATAATCAGGGACCCTAAGTCATTTAGATTCGTTTATGAATAAACATTGTTTTCAATTAAGTAGTTTAATTATTATCGTATTCTATAAACTTATATCTTCATTATCGTAGTTTCAAAAAGTATTTGTGAACCAATGAATATAATTGGCATATGTATATGATTAAATGAATGTTAAAGTTTAGTTGTAGATAAATTCACAATTAGATTTGATCAAATTGCATTCATATAGTTCTCAGTGAAAAAATAAACCTCAATTGGGAAAATTTTAGTCATATACAAGATCTTTTGAAGCAATATATTTCATCAATTATGAATTACATCAAGCTCACTTTTATTTCTTATATATTGGATGTTGAAATTGTTGACATACTGAGGTTAATTTGGTGCTTGAAATATTTAGTTATAAGGATACAAAAGGGTCTTTAAATTCTAAGTGATTGATTTTATATCCTATTTTGTTAAGTTCCTAATTCAAAAAAATTTGAAGCCTAAACTATAAAGGTAATACCTTTCAAAACATCTTACCTTAACATTTATTTATCTTACGTATTAAAATTATGTCACCATACTCATCAAGATATGGTAAAATTAAAGTATTTGAGTTTTGGTATTTTTGAAAATATTAGGATTCATGGAAGGTTGAAGTTAAAATTCTTAAGTCTAAGTCTTTATATATATATATATATATATATATATATATATATATATATATATATATATATATATATATCAAAGTCAAGCATTATGATTTTTATAAATCATATTCAATGCATCCATGGGATTTATTGATAATATTAGTTGGTGTTTGGATGGAATTTTGATCCATCGTGGTAAGGTAATCTTGGCACAAACATTTAATGTGATGGCATGATCTAGAAACCTTAGGATACGGTAAAAATATTTGGTGGTATTATGAAATTAATGTATAATCAATCTCCTCAAATGAAAGAAATTAGAGGATGATTTAGTATGAAGGGATAGTTATCACTAAGTTTAACTATGCTAACAAATGTTTTAGCAAGGTCACTAAGTACATGATTAGTAAATGCTACCCAATGAAATTAAATCATGACATTGAATCAATAAGGGAGGTAAGTTGGTGGAAATAAGTTTTAATTTTTCTTGGTTATTATTTCATTGTTACAATCTTAGGTTTTGAAGTAGAGATTTGGTTAGATAATTGTTGAGTTTTATATGATATTAGATAGAGATCTTAGTGCAGCACTAGATATGTTGTGCAGTATTGATCAGTTTCATTTTGAAAATATCATGGTGATTTAATGGAACACTTTCAATTTTCAAAAAGAAAAGTTTTGGTTTGAGGTTTTGGTCTGCATGTATATTAATGAAAGTTCAAAATTATTTTTGAATGGTTTTATGATTAAATATGGACTATGGAATGGGAAAGTTTAACATATCTATCTGCATGTGAAAGTTGTAAGTTTATGATGAGTTTTTTTTAATATATTTGAGGGATTTATTACTTGTTTAGTTGGGATTATTTTCAGCTATGCATAAATTTTTATGCATGATGGAAAAATAAGTGGAAGCTAAAAGTTTTTAGTTTATGGTTTTGTTGTTCCCAAAATCAGCTACACTCATTTTGTGGACAACCCGTACGAAACTTGTTTGTTTCATAACCTACACTCTAAGTTCATTGATCGAGAAAAGCTTCTCTTGATCTCAAGTGAAGTTGTTTGACATCTTATGAGAGTTTGAGATATTCCCCCACCATGATTTCTCAAAAATCATGAACCTTATTGTAGTCATAAACTGATCAAAATGTCAATTTTGATCATTTTGGGGGTGCTAGTGAGTTTTGGTTTTTCACATGTAAGGTCAGCACTTTTTTCCACTCCTACATGGTTTTTATTTTTCTCATGCTCAAGCAGCACTTTTTGCCACCATTACATGTTCTTGTTGTAAGGCATGTGTCATTTCAGTGAAAATCACTGCCTGAGCAAGATCTCTAAAATATTGAACTTCAAGTGGCATCAATGGCCACTCATGCCAAGCATTAAAGGCTTATTTTCAAGATTTTAAATGTGTTTTTTTCATTGTTTTCTCTTTTCATTTCTTTTATTATATTTTCTTAGTTATTTATTTTTTGCTTTTCATAACCGCTCGATCGTGGTGATGGAGGAAGATTCTGAATTCACCACCACCAAGCTTAGGGTTTTGAACTCACCAAGTCCTTTTAACTTCCAAGTTTTCATTTTTTATTGAGAAATATCTACTATAGATTGATATTTTTTTTGCTTTGTCTTCTGGTGTTGAACCCTTGTTTTTTCATGCATTTTTCCCTAATGAGACTTGCCAACGAAATCCACCAACCATTGTGCATACCCTAGATTTTGATTAATGCATGTCATCAACCTGATAAAGGCTTTTTCCCCCTAACATGATGGTTGAAAACCATATTCCAACACCATTGTGATGATAGCTATATTATCCTCTCTCACATGTTCTAAATCTTACAAAGTTAAAAGCAAAGTCATCTTTTTTTTTCACCGCTTATGCATTTTAAACATGTTTTCAAGTGAAAGTGTATGGGTGGAGAAATCCACCACCCTTACATGAAAAACCTTACTTATACCATATGCATTATTAGTGAAAATTGCCACTCAAACATTACAACCCTCATTACCTATAGTAGTCATGAATTTTGCCACCTAAACATCAAATGCAAAACCATACCAATATGTATTGTCAACATTTTCTACTGTCGATGCATAACACTTGGAATTTCCTCATTACCTATAGTGTCGGCACTTTTTTTTGCTTTAACATATAACCAATATGTAATAGCAGTGAATTTTGTCACTAATACAAGTGCATAATATCCATCACATGTAAGGGTGGCAAAATTTTTTTCCCATGAAAACATTCTCTCAAATTTTCCTAACTCTAGGATATTTTCAATTTTGTTTTTTTAGCCTTTTTTCCTCTAATTTTTTGGCCTACTCACACTCTATCCCTTTCAAGTGCATCTTCATAAATGTAATCATCAACATGTAATTTTCTTAGATTACTAGTATTTCCCCTAATTACATGATCATGACTTTTTGTTGTTGTTTCTTCTATGGATCTTCTTTCTTCATCGACATCCTTCTAGTGATAGCTCATTCAAATGATTGAGTTATCTCTGAAGAAGTTGAAAGTGATGAAGTAGAAATATCAAGGTGTTTTTCCAATCACCTCAGTTACTTCCAATGTTGATGACATTAGAGATATAGAGATTGGCCATGAAGACATAGCTAAGTTTGCTGAGAGAACCAAGTCAAGCAATCCTAGCTCTAAAATGAAGAATATAATTGATAGTAAAATTCATTTGGTATCTTCTTTTCTAGTGTTAGCTCACAACATAGAATTTATCCTTCAGTGTGCTCAATTTTATAACAAAGATACTAGGGCTGTGATGGATGCTAATGGTAATGTGATAATCAAACTAGATCCTAAATTCATTGATAAGGTATTTATGTGCCCTCCTACTATAGAAGTGATAAAGCTTGATTCTGTTGAAGTGAAAAAGAGTATGACAAAAATATTGAAAATGCAAAGGAGGTAATAAATAATAAATGGCTTAAGACATCAAGGTCAAATTTATCAAGGTGGCCACAAAATTTTCCTAGTAGTGACTTTATAGAAGAATCTGGTGATCTGATAACTCTTCTCAGTATGATAAGAGGTTTGTCCTCTTCCTCACAGTTTCAAGAATGGATATATCCTTTCATCAGGGTAATACTCCAAGGCAAACAAACCATCTTCTGGGGAGAACAAATCATCAATGCTTTACATGAATAATTGATGAAGGTATCCACTACCTTCAAGTTCTACATGACTTTTTATCTGATGTATATTATAGCTTTTTTGAGAATCTTTCTAGGTCTAACATCAGAAAGAGATAGGATGGTAATCCATGTGTATCAATACTATTCTTAATTAACATTGAAGGGTTTTATTCATCATTTCAAGAGAGTAAATGATGTTTTATTTGTAGTATTATTATGTATTTTTGATCCTCAACTAGAACAAAGAAGAGTGTCAGATGAGTCTTGGACAGTAGTAAATGATTTTGGATGCATGTTCTTACAATTTCCTTCTTTCTCATACTTGAGGGTTAGATTTTTTCAAGGTCATCCTTATATGCTTCCAAGATTCCCCTTAGACAAACTAGTCTTAATGGAGTTATGTAGATAAATGATCATCATGCATAATAAACAAATGGAGCTTGAGAAGCCTAGTTTTAGGTTCTCAATTGAAATTGGCAGGTATTTAGTATTAACTACTACAAAGGCTAGGGCCATGGAAACTGAGATACAACTTATAACCATGAAGCAATTCAAGATAAGACCAAGATTTGACTATAGGGGCATGAAAGACAAAATCAAGAGGAAAACTCAATTCCATGAACCTATGGTTGAAGATGTTTGGGTAGATTTGAGGACAAAAGAAGATGCCAGAAAGTTAGACTACAACATGTTATGTCTTAAGCAGATTAAATATCTAGGACTTGTTGATATTCTTGAGAATCTAGTAGATGATGGAGAGTTGGTTGATGAAAGATATAATACTGAACATGTTGCTAATACCCCTTTCCCTCTAATCCAATGGTCCCAAAAAGAGCTTACCTCTTTGAGGAAAAGATTTGAACCTATATTAGCACACACCAATAATTGGCTAGCAAACAAGGGAATTGCTTTGAAATAATTCTTCACAGGGTTAAAGACTAAATTTTAAGAGGAAACAAGAAGAAAGGTAGAGAACAAGATGAAGAACAAAAGTGATGTTCCCTCTTCTTCCAAGCCACATAATCCTAAGATCATATTTGTGATGAAGAAGTCAAAAGTTATGGAGAAAGAGTCTAAAATAGAAGATATGAAAGTTGAGAAATAGAGCATTAAAGAACTAGCCATGGAAAATATGGAGATTGAAGATAGGCCTATAGATCAATAAGAGGAGGAAGCTTTATCCCCATAAGATAATGTACAACAAGAAATGGGAGTCTCTTCTCTCTTGCCCGACACACCTATTACAACTCCTTTATCTGTTTCTCTTATTAATATTCCCTCTTCTAAATCTCCCTCTCCTTTCAAAATATTTTTTGAAAACCCTCAAAATACTTTTGAAGATGTTTTCCATTCCTCAGGGTCTATTCCTAGTTTGTCCTCCTCATATTTTGATATTTGAGATGCTTCTAATTTTTATCACCTTGTAAGAGGTGCAGTTTTTACTAACACTCCACCTATTGTTTCTACTACTAGTGCAAGTGTAGCTCTAGTGATGCCAATAACGGGGATAGACCCTAGTGTGAGTACTTATGTGCTTCCACCATGGTTGTCAGCTTATACACCATAAAGGAAGAAATAATCCATCTCCCCAGATGACTTTGATTTTAATAAGCTGGTGCTTGTGAAAGCCAAGACCCTGAAGAAGCCAAAGATTCTTTCAAAAATGCTTGGGGACAAGGGACACAAATTTATTTAGATTGTAAGACCTCCATAGGTTTCAACCATGAAATTTTTTGATATGAATGATTACTATATCTCTAGAGTTGAATTAGGCGAGATAACTCATGAAAGTGCCAAGAATGATATGCAGTTAGCCATGGACATCTTGATTTAGAAATTTGACATGGAAAAAGAAATGAAAGATCACTAAAAAGCAATGGTGGAATAGTTGACTATAGTGGTAAGGAAAATCACTTTTAGTTTAGAAGTAGTAACTCTTGAGGCTATTTATAGATAAGACCCCATCATTTATAAAGTAGAAAATACTCATCTCAAAGGAAAAGTACTTGAAGAGTACTTAGATAGGATGCATGCACAAGGAATTTTCCTAATTATAGAGCTATCTGAGAAGACAAATAAAATGAGGAAAATAAGAGTAGAACTTGATGATCTCATTGATGTTTTTTCTCAAGATATTAAGAGCATAGAAAAGAATCATGATAAATGGGTGGAGATGAGAAAACTAAAAATAAGCACTCTAATATAAATTGGCATCATTCCTAATAAGGACTCTTATACAGAAACTAAAGAGGCATTGACATATAGGAGCCATGTGCTTAAATATTTGATCAATGACCTTGAAACTATAAAGAAACTCAGTGAATAAAGTGATCTCAATCTTTTGCATAAATTGGAAGAGCTACCTTATAAGCTTGTATCACAAGATAACCAATTTCTCTCTACAGAAAAAATGATTCAGGAATTTGGAGATATGTTCCAAAAAGAGTTTGAAGATAAAACATTTTCAATGGCCACTGTGGATAATATTTTGGAAAATTAGTTAACTTTAGATAATATAAAAACTAAGTTAACTAGTCATGCAAAATTAGTCATCATAGTAAGAGATGCCATAGTTAGAGCCAAGATGATTTTCAGGAACATTGTTAGTCCAGATAGTATCGGGATGCAAGCAAATTTCACTATGTATGATGGTCACATGAAGAAAGATGGTGATATAAATTGAAGCAATTTTTTCCCTTACTTTATTTTTCATTTTTCATATGTACTTTTGAAACAACTTTGAATATTTTTACATATACTTTTTTCATATGTAATTACATGTAAAAACATAAGAAGTCCCAAGTCAATAAGGACTTGTATTTTTGAATAGGTCATAGTAGTTAGGTTTTTCCTAAATTTTCTCAAGGCCTCTCTCTATAAATAAAGAAGGCCTCTATTGTAACTAGAACTATCTTTTGGGGTTATGGAAATGACACTCTACCAAATTGAAGAGCATTTTGAGACTTTGAGTTCAAATTATAAATCAAATTTTATCAAGTGAATGAGAAAGCAAGTGATCATTCAAATTTTGTGTTGAAATAACTTGTGTTGTATTGGAAATTGTTCTTTTGTCTTTTTCCTAATATGATCTTATCTATTTGATTAAATATTGGTGTGAGTGAAGATAGTCTGGAAGATTTTATAAAGTTGATTATGGAGACTTTATGCTACAACAATTATCTTTAGTTTTTGATTTAGTGTTTAAAAGTAAAGGATATTGGAAAGGCTTTGAACTACTATTATCTTTTGTGATCATATATTTTTTCATAATTTTTGGTGAAGACTTTGGGATACACCTTATTATACTATGTTCTAAGTTATAAATCAGCAAAAGAAGCAACAATAGACTTTGTGCTCTCGTAGGTTTCTTGGTTTTTCTGTTAGTATCAAGAAAGTGTTTTTTAATTTTGTAAACATCATTTCTGAAAAAGAGAAATGAATGATATAGTCTCACCCCTAAATTAGTATTTAGTTTAAATTAGTTTGTGATAGTTTATAAAGAACCTCCCCTTGCTGAGAGAAGAGATTTATCTCATTATATTGTTGCTGATATAACCATTTTTCCCTTAGTTGAAGACAAAATATTCACCCAACAAGTTTATATGCAGGTAATTGAATCTTGTTCATTCTATCCTTTTCAAAAAATAGAACAATGATATTCACATGATTTTTTGATGTAGTTTGATGTTCAAACTTTCAATATATAATGTTGAGTTTATTTGAATATATTTGGGAGAAACATAATCTCGATCATATTTTCATTAAAGTTTTAATATGCAAATAAGATATTCCAGGTTATTGAAGGTATTTCAGTTTATTGATTTTGGAAATAATTATGTATATTATTTCAAAAAAAATTGCCTATATCTTATTTGAAATATGTCAAAACTTTAAAAATATCCTTCCAAATTCATATTTAGAAAATTATAGACATATTTCTTGAAGTTTATGATTTATCTAATAAGAAGATCCTATCAAAAGATTCGAGATGGACATTCTAAGAACGTCTATTCAATTAAAGGTTTTGATTTTTTTGATGAAAATAGATTTGTTCATATATTTATATGGTGCATGTAATTAATTTTAATTTTAGGAAAGAGTTTACATGCATAGAAAATAGTATGGGCAGAAGAGAATATGATAAAATGATGAAGAATAGATTTTTTTTTGGTTATTCGAAATGTTGAATCATGATAGCAAATAGGAAATAAGTGATGGGGTTTCATATGATTTTAGAAATTAGTTCAATTTCCTTCTGCTGTACAAAATTTGTAAAATCATCACCTACAAAAAAATTTATGATGTTAAATTTGATGGCCAAAAGAATGTCATCACAAACTAGAAATTATGCAGTTTAACAGTCATTTGAATGTCAAATTTAAGTTGGATGGAAAACATATTAAAATGGTTATTTTCATAAAAGTGAAGGTTATTTCATGGAGATTTTGGCTTCATATTTCACGTGATATAGTCAAAATATTTTTAGTATTAAGATATTTCACAAAAATAATTATTTTTAGAAGCATGGTATTGCACATGAAATAAGAGCAAAAAATTCAGTTTTTAGAGTTTTTGGGTATATTGTTTGCCAATAGATGGATTATATACATGGTATAATTCACATTTATATATATTCTTTAATTTTAAATTGAAAATACAAATAGTATTAATGTGAAATATTTATTTATTTATTTAATATGACATTTTATTAAATTACTTATCGATTAAATGATATTCTAAGTATTATAGGTTGACTTAAAGGGGGTCCCCACCCATTATGAATCTAGTATAAATTGAAATATTTGATCTCTTAAGACTTTTTAAAAGTATTAAATACTTTTAATTTATAACTGTCAAATTAATTAACTTTTAAAGTTAATTAATAAAGTTGACAAATAACTAGCTAAAGTTAGTTATAACTTCTTTTCCAACCAACTTTGGAGATTTAAAAAGATATCAAGGATTAATTTTAAAAGGAAGAACAGCATAGGTACTAAATACTTGTACACTTATAAAGTCATTCATTTATTTTTCTCTCTTCTATGCAATTTCTCTGAGATAGCATGACTTTTGCAGATAAGCCAATGGTACTTTCTTTGATGATTGAGTATACTAATTAGACATCACATGTATATCTAGTTTTATATTGTCATTTATAACTAATTATATAAATATTGTCAAGTTTAATATCATTGATGATTATAGATTGCAGTCTTATGCATAGAATTTGAGTATTCACCCTGAATAATGATGAAAACATCAATTTTGTGATAGATTGTTGATCTAATTGACTGTAAAAATTATTTTTTGAAGATATTTTGTATGGAGGATGTTGATTTCTAAAATAAATTAATTTTATTTGCTTAGATGACTCTTATTTATTAAGACTCACATATTTTCTATTTTATATTGTATTTGACTTTTCTTTTCTTATTATTTATTTTTGTTTTCTACTTATTAATTATTCTACATTAGTTTTCTTTATTTCTTTAGATTAGACTTCATTAGATTTTAGATTAGTTTGTTATATTGTTAGTCTAGACATAGATTGTTTTATTTCATTAGACTTAGTTCATTATTTTGGATGATCATTAATGAGAACAAACATAAAATATAATTTTCAACAATTTAAATTTTTTGTCCTTTAAAATACTGTCTAATTCATAAAATTTATTCTGTCAAATAGGTCAGATGATAGTTTATATCAGATGTGAGATTGAGTTACATAATATTAACTTATTGGATCAAAACATTATTTATGAGTAACTTTTCTTGACATAATTGATTTTTGTGTTATGTTTGATTGACTTAGCTAATGTTTGTACATTTGATTTAAATTTATTATTAAACATATTAAATCTCTAAAACTTTAAAAACCCCTTTTTACACACCTTAAGACTGATTTTTAGCCATAAGCCCCTTATGAGTAAACTAGTATGATTCCATCTTGACCTTTAAGATAAGAAAATGGGTTGATTCATTGGTGTGACATTTTTCAATATCAATAGGGTGTCCATCGAATTGTTCTCTTTGGACCAAGAATTGATTGATGCTAGGTCAATTTGGGGTTTGGAAAGTTTGTAATATGATTCAAATACTATAGCAAAAATATAAGCAACCTTCCTATGATTGAGTTATTTAACTATCATGACCTTATCTATTTTAGTTTACTTTAAAATAAGAGTAGGAATGTTGATATAGGGGAGTACCTTAGGCTTTATTACTATAAAATAAGGATCAATCATTTGTATTGCCATTATATCATCATACAGTATCTTGGGTGAGATATTTTTCTCCTCTTCCTAGGTGATGGTTGGTTGATTCTCGATCATCTAGAACAATTTTGATTAATTATTATCTCCTATGTTCAAGGCAAAAGTAACAAACTCAGTGTTTTTGAAAATGTGACCTTTAACATCTATTGTTAAGTACAGTTTGACATCTTCCTTTGAAACACTTTTTTGAGTCATTATTGCTTTGAATTTTATCAAATTACTCACTAGTGGACTAAAATTCAACTCTTGATTGAATTATCTTAGTGAAAATGATAATTCAATTCTCTTTAGCTTAATTACAATGACAATAGGGACAAACTAGGGCTTTTGTACAATTAGGGCTTTCTTGAAGGTTTTTATAGAGCTTCAATGAAGGCAATTGAGTTTGATCAATGAGTTTATGTGCCTTAGATTTTTTTTAGATTATGCATGTATACCTTTCATATCTATATGTCCATGATATAATTTTAACTAATTTATCTTGCTTATGTGGCTCCACCATGTCAAACTATTTATTGATTTCAAAATGTGACTATTTTTTATTTTTGAGACATATGTCACCTTTGCATGCTCTCTCACAACTTGATTAAACATGCTTCATCAATATTTTGCTAATTATTCTAGCTTTGACTTATTACAAACCATTAATATTAGATACAATCATCTATGATCATGCCACTTGGAATTTCTATAGGATTTATATGCTTCTTGTGAACAAATGCCACCACTTAATGCCTTTGTGTCATGTTGTCATATTTCATTATATCTGGGCTGATTGAATTATCAAATTTTTGCTCACCATTGGATCTTGATCTAAGAGGTTGAATTCAATTGGTTGATCTTTATCTCATTTATCATATATATGACATGTGTCACTATCACATTCATCTTAGGTTCTTTAAAAAGTTATCTTCATTTTGCACCATTGGATCTTATTTGCATGGATCAATACACACCATTAATTTTGATCTCTAAAATCAAATGTTATTATCTTTTATGTTTCATTTATAGGATGTTTGACTTGTTAAATTTACCACACACTATTATATCTACTTTGCACAAATCAACATGCATCATTGATTATGATCCACTTGATATTAAACCTACTCCATGCATACCATTAGATATTCATTATACACTTTAATGCATTCCATTGATATTGATCCACTCTATTTTATTCCATCCACTATGGTTATGACACTTGTCACTACTACACTCTATTTTTAATCTTTGATAATTTGACCTAAGTAAACATCCATGCATCATAGATCTTCCCTTTGAACTCTGAGATTCTATCACTTGTCATCCTCATGTTGATCCTATAGGAAATTTAAATAGAATAAGTTAGGGCTTGGGTAATAAAAAGACTTAGGATAATTTTTTATCCAAAGGTTTTAGTTGTATTAATAAACATAATTTAAACTTTAGGATATGAATTTAGGCTAATTTTAAAACATAATAAAGTGTCATGGATTTAATTAGTCTAGGTGAATAATAAAATAAGAATAGCAGGGGTCTTAGGATATAAAGATAACTTAACATAAAAAAATTATCCTAAGGTTTTGTCCATGTTGATAAGCACAATTAGAACCTTAGTATAAAATTTTAAACTAAATCTATGAAATAATTAAATGTTCCCATGCAAATTAAGTTCCATGTAAATTTGAATTCAATTCAAAATGGCTTAGACTAAATAGTTAGACTAAGGGTTTTTGGATATTCAATTATGAATTCTATTAATCAATTTAAAGACCAAGGTTTAATAAATGGGGCTAAGTTAACATTAAAATACAAAACCCTCAATAGTATTCACACAATTGGGACTTAATTGAACTTGCAACCTATAAACACAAGAAACAACCATTAAAAACATTATATCAATTAAAATAAAGATCATGTGAAAATATGTCAATTAAGTCATTGGTGTGGATGATCTTTAAATAAAGATAATGTGCTAACATTCTAATGGCAATATGATCAAGAGAAATATTTAATTCAAGGCATAAATTTACAAAATTTAAAATAAGGGTCCCTATTTTTTTCAAATATGGGGGTATGTTGGCCTCAACATAATACAACTAAAATATGGATGTTTGTATGATATTTGTAATTCTATAAGACAATGAGGGTTATCTCATAAATTGTGAATTAGCAAAATGATGAAAAGACCATGTAAAGGTAAGGATGTTAGGAATAACTATTGTAAAATACATAATGATTAATCTTATGTGTATACATATGCATAAAATTATCCACAAAAAATTCATATCTTTAGACTAGATACGTGGTGAAAGGACATTCTATGAAAAAAAATATGTAGGATCATGATGAAGTTATGATAGTGGATCAAAGGTCCATTAACACCTACATATGTTTTTGCCTATGAAGTGTATCCATGGGTAACCAAGAGATAGAGTGTCAATTGATCATATATTATGAGGCAATCTAGTGCAAAGAAAATAAAATTTAATAGTGCAAAAAAATCATCAATAAAAAGCATCTGATGGGAGACAAATTTGAAGACAATATATTAATGATAGTGAGGTAGTCAAGTATTTTGGATAGGATAAACAATATTTTATAGAACCACCAATATGAGGTAGTCTAAGTGAAGAGTTAAAATAACACTATTATTAAGAACACATGAGAATATTTCAACTAGAGTGTTAGTTAGAATATTTAAAATATTTCTCTCTATCAAGCATAGGAGCTTAGCTATTGAATTTAGTGAGAGAATATGTAGGCACTACAAAGTATTACAATGCAAATTACATAGAGGGTTGAAGTTATCTATCAAGCATAGATTGGTAGAGAACCAAGAGTGCAAGAATAAACTTGATAAAGAGTAAAATTCCTAAATCAAGCATGGATGGATAGATGACAAATAGTATATAAGGATGTGTAGGAACTTTAGAGATTATAAACATAAAATAGAGCATACCTAAAAGAGGAAATGTAGTGTGTCAAAGGTAACAAGTTTAGTTTCGTTCTAAAGAGTGTAGCATAATCTATGGATTATAATAATACATGGAGGATGATATGGATTAGAAAATGTGTCAAGACAAATAGAAGAAACATGGTGTTTCCACACTACCACAACAAGTGGTTCATGTATATACCCTCCACAAGTTATATGGGAGATTCCATGACATATGAAAATAAAAGAGGGATGAGGAACCAACCGTACAAAGATGGATTAGGCCATATAATAAGTTGATGCCAAAGGTATAGGGTGTAAAACAAAGAATTGTGTAAGGAGAGTGTGCAAGAAAGAGTAGCTAAGGATGTTTAACGAGTCACAAGTGTTATTGTGCATAGTGTGGAGGATGTAAATAATAATTTTTTTCAAGATCATAATTAGGAGATACTAAGCACAATAAGTAGTAGAGTGAAATGTGAACACCCTTAAATGGGAGCTACATAATCTCTTGAAAAGGTTATCCTAAATCTGAATCTAAGGTTGTCATAAAGGAAAAAAAGAATCACACATAAATTCAATGCATGATAATAATAATAATAATAATAATAATAATTTATTTGGATAGATTAACTAACCTACAAAAATTTCCTAAAGTGTGGGAGAAGAGAGTAAAAATCCACAGTAGTGAACCAAGAAATAAGAGAGAAGGATAGGGAATATCACATAAGTTGATTTACTTGGGGAAAGGGAACATAGTTTGAGTTCTTGGGTAGAAAAGAAGTGAAAATAATATAGATAAAATAAAGAGGATGTGAGAGGATCAGTAAGGATACAGTCTCTAATGCATGATTACAAGTTGGTAGATCACTGAACCATTGAGGTAACCAACATAAAAAGTAAGTGTTCATAGATTCCATAGTGTGGATAGGATCTTGTAAATATATGAATTATTGAGGTATATATGAAGGGTGCTTATGTTAGGAGTCATGTGGAGGAGTAAATCCAAGGAATTATTTAGAGTAAATTCAAATATGAAGTATTTCTAAAAGAAGTGAAACTATAATCTAGTAGATCATCAGAAAATTAAGGTAACTAGCCAAATGGTGAAAGATAGATTAACATGCTAGAGAAGGATATAATTGGAACTAAGTGTATCATAATTATATCATATTTTAAAATATTTAAATATCTATAATAAGTGCAATATGTTTCAAAATATAATAAATAGAGTTACCCAAGAAGTAACTAAAGGATAACATATCACCAAACATTGAGGTAGTTAACCATTACGCAAGATAATATGTTAGGATAAAGGGATAAATGAAATAAAAGTTTATTTTAGTTGATAACCAATACATTGGTATAAAAATAGGGATAATATAAATATAATTATAATAAGTACCATATATATATGATGTCATACATAATTAATGCTTGAAGAGAAGAGGAGAAGACGCAACATGCTAAGTAAGAGGCTTGAAAGAGGAGAAGGATGAAAATGAGAGTGAAGGTTCACAAGGTGCAATAAATGCCTCAATATAATAAGTGATAATATTTGAATGTATTTTAATGTATTAAGATTATAATATAAGTCATGTCAATAATCATGAGTTTGTGAAAGAGATAATAGTAGTGTGTGATGAAATAAACACACAAGATAAGGATATTAGAGAAGGACTAACCTAATTCTAATAATTGGTTGATAAATTATTAGTCTAAGCATGGAACATAACATGGAAACCAATGATCAAGAAAAAGAAAGAAATTATGTCTACTTACCATGGAGGATAAGGAAAGGGACATGAAAATAGGATGTATCATGCTCAAAGATCCAAATAAGACACTTTTATGAAGGAAATAATAAGGTAAAGAGTGAATAACAAGGAATAGAGATTCACAATTCTATTAGCACATAAGAATCTAAAGGGAGAAGAATGAGAGAATATAATCTTAAGGTTGATATAAATGTATGAGAGGAAGTCAACATAAGTGAATAAACATTTAGGTAAAAGGTAGGTCTTATTATAATCATGAGACATATAACATAAAATATATGGATGAAGGATAAAATTCAAAATTAAGTATGGGAAGTGCATGCAAGAACATAAGATAAATTATTCTTGCATAAGACAAGAAATAATTAGGTGGGTTAAAACCCATAGGAATAAAATTGATAAGGGAAGAAGAGGTAGAAAAGGAGAATAGACAAAATAATGGGAAATGTGCATAAGGATCCATCAAGGTTCACACAAAGGAGAGGAGGAGTTGATGAACTTAGGAGAGTGAAGTGAAAGAGTGGATAATAGATGTTGAAGAAGAAATAATAAGGGTATAAAATTCCATGAAGAACATGGAATAAATAGGTGAAGTGAAAACCCACGGTTGAAACTAACAACTTAAAGAGTGTTTAAAACACTTATACCCAATGTAAGTATGGGATTACATTTCATTTAATTTGGGACTCTAATGCAATAGAATTCCAGGTGAACCTAAATCTTATTTCTTTTAATAAGTATGGGGGTGAAGAGGAATAAATTAATTCACTAGAGGACAATGCAAATAAGCTAGGATAAGTGCACAATGGGAAAAAATTCAATAAGTGTGTGGGAATTTATAAGTACAAGATGACACATAAGGTTCACTTGAAGGAATATATTGATTAGGTAGTGCATAAGGAAAAATCATCAAGGGGTGCATAAGTGATAAAAGGATAAATACATTTTAGGATCACACATAAAATATTTACAAATTGTTTTGGGTTTTGAGGAAATTATTTAAATTAATAAAATGCAAGATATTAAGAATATTCTTATAGTTGAGAAATTAAAATCAAAGCATGAGACATAGAGATTGAGGATATAAAATGACAAATGGTTAAATAGCAAACTAGATAAGTTGACATATGTCAATCAAAGACTAAAGTATGATGAAGGGCAATAAATATACCAAGTAGATATGAAATAAGTGTTTGTAAAAATCATAAGTCTCAAGGACTAAATTATCCATGCTACCCTATCATAATATTTTAATTTAGCTTCCAAATTGGATGACATGTTTACTATCAATATCTTAATTGGGCATACATGTAACTGCCATCAACAACTATAAATATGGGAATTTTCCCCATTGGATAGGTTGTTTTCAATGTTTGTTTTAGTGTGATTAGAAGGAGTAGTTGTTGTTTCATGGTTGATACAAATAATCTAATAGGTATAAGATAGATTAGGGGCCTGAGGGCCAAACCTTTCCCAAAGGGTAAAATGTGTGACTGGTAAGGGAACATAGCTATGAGCTTTATGAAAGGAGTCAAGGATTCCCTCATGTAGATGTTTTGGATATTATAATAACATGTATTACCCTTTATATTAATTATTTTTTATTTGTTTATCTATTTTTTTAGTAGATGGATTCATGGTGTGACATATTATCACTAAAAACCCTCATCATGAATGGATTAACTTTACAACACAATAGTCAATACAAAAACTATGTAGCCAAAAAAATTAAAAAAATTTAAATTCCATTAGTTGATTTTAGAGACATATCATTCATTTTGGATTACAGCAATGAAAAAGAGGTAAATCATTCCTAGAATTGGTGGGGTCAATATCTAGTCAAAGACATCCATAGATCTAGTACATATAGATTGAAAACATATGAAGGAAATATCTTCAAAAAATGACCAATGCTTAATTTTTTAAGAAACATTTTTATTAGCTCAATGTTCTTTTTAGTTTTAATTTTTATATACTTTTCAATTTTTAATACATCTTACTTTCAAGTGTATAGTTAGTTTATATATATTTAATCTAACATTTATTATAGGATACTTTGAATTTCTTGTTACAAATTACCATTTTATTATTATCACACCTCCATATTTTCTTACCCATTAGCCTTATTACCTATTTTTGGTCCTTAGGTATTTAACTTATTAAACCACTATTTTTTTGGTTTTTTGGTTGCATTATAACACCTTAGTGGCCTTACTCACAAACATACATCCTTATTTTAACCAACATTTTTTTTATTTTTGGTTGTTTGATTTAATTTTATCATTTCATACACCCTTTGGTTTCTTTTACTTTTTCCTCTTATATTTTTTTTTCATGAGTTTCATGGTAAGACCTAGGTAATCAACCAAGCCTTCTTTACAAATACCCATTATTTTATTCCATAGATTTATTTTTCTTCCACTCTTAGTTAGGTGTACTCCCAAAAATTTAAGGTAAAAATTAAGAGAAGTATTTTTCCTCACTTATAATAAATTATATTCTCTTGTGTTAAAAATATAGTAATCTATCTTCATGTCATCATTCACATTTAACATTTATTATGATCATGATTTTTACCTACCTATCATTATACCATATTAATTTGAACATTTTTGTGATTAGGGAAACCCAATAATTCTATGCTCATTTCCATCATTCCCTATGTTTCATTCCAATTTTAGGCTCCCAAAGGTTGGTTTCAATATTTCACTCTTTTATAAGGTATAAGTCTAGGACTATTTAGACACCATGGTCTTTAGGTCCAATCTCTAGCCACTAAGTGTAAGATCTCTTCTGATAATAATCATTAGCACCCATGTTAGGTTTTTTCCAAATCCATATGGAGGATAGAAAAATAAAAAAGAGTTAAAATCCATATCATAATAAAAGGTAATGTTAAAATAAAAATTTCAAATCTTAAAACAGAGATCACACTAAAATACATGATCTTTATTTAGCACATCTCCCATTCTAGTTGAATCTAAAACTCCATATTTGGCCTCATGATATAATCATGGCCTATTGGGGTGTGGTAGGCCAACATACTAGGGTAAGATGTCTCATTATTTCATTATATATGACTTCATATCTAGTGACATATATATTCTCACACAAGTACCCAATATTCATTATAGGACAAGGCTCTATATGGGGTCCTAAATAATGAGGAACACATTTTGGGAAGGTAATATTCTTTTATTTTTAATGAATTATAGCCTTAATGGGATGATATTTATACAAAAATATTTATCCCAAGCTTAATTTTTAAGGTAGGATTCTCTAACGCCACTAAAATTGAAAACTCTTAGTCTTACCAACATGATTTGAGAGTCTTATTTCTGGTAATGACCATTTTTATGACTTGGTGTCACCTTCTTTCCTTCCTTACATTCATTCCCCATTGATAGGTAGGTTTGTTTCTAAATTTTTCTAGTTTTATGTGCTTCTTATTTTCCATATCTTTCAGATATAATAGTAAAATGGTGATTTAGTATATCCTTCTTAAGAATATAAATGACATCTTTGAGTTTTTGTGAGACAATTTATTGGTTATTGTCTTCTCTTTATAAATTTTCTCTTAGTTATGTTTGGGACCTTGAGTTTTTAATTCATATTTTTTTGGGATATTTGGTCTCTATTTTCCATTTCATGCTTCACATATTTTTTTATTATGGTTTGTTATCCCTCTTACACTTGATGTTGTTTTTATCATAAATTAGTTTTATGTGTCCATTGTTTGATTTGGATAGTTACTTATCTCACTTAGGATGATGTTTTTTAGTTTTTGGTCCTAAGTAGCCTTGGATTTTTGTCTTGCTGATATTCCTTTGTTTTTATTAGCTTACTTAGTATTTTAGTTTTAACCTAGCCTTATCAATCCCAACTTTCCAATTTTCCATGTGAATTAACTAGTTTTAAGAGTTTTTCATTCATTATTTGACTATCATGTGTTGAATTACTTTGATTTTATCCATGTTTATCCTTTTTTATAGGGTTTATCAAATTTAGTTATTGTACCATCTACGATCAAGAATTTGGTATTATCTTGCAACCATTTTATGATAAAGGTAATTTAATATATGTATATGGTATTTTCATTTATTCATTTACTTATACTTCTTTCAAAAAAAATTTAATTATGATTTAATGTGTTACTAAGTTTCTATCCCCAAGAATAATCTTGAATTACACTATTGTGACACATGATGAGCTTCAAGTGGGGCATATGTATATACATTATACTTTTCACTTTATCATTTATTTATGTTTTCTCTTGTAGTGGCTTGTTGATGTATGGATCTCAATAAGTACACACCTTAAAAAATCCATCAGGAATGGGGTGGGATAAGTTTGTGGTGATTTTTCAGAGATGTTTCTATTCTATCTAATTAAACCTTTATTATTATTAGTTTGAAAACCTCTAAGTTTATATATATCTACCTATCTTGCATGTAACTTATCTATATTTGATATATTCCTTATATAATTCATAATCATCTTGGTCGATACTATCTATTTTTTCCTTCCATTCATATTGTATCATATCTAATAGCTCGATATAGTTTTAAGACCATATTCTAACATATATATTGTATTGTCTTAGTTGATATTGTTATCGTTATCAATCTAGATTTCACCCTAGAGGTAATGATGTTTTAATCCTACCTCATCTAGATGATACAATAGGATCACCTCTAGGTGTGGGTGGCCTAGTTAATGAGTTGAACCTCTAGTTTTGGGGACTAGATCCCCTTGTGAATCAATATGGATCAGTTCCTAAAACCTACTCACTTTATAATTAAAATGGATAAATATATGCATAAACAAAACCTAAGATAATGGAGGTGATGCACCAATAATGTTATGTCCACTCTATTTTACCCTTTAAAACACTTATGAACTAGACAAGGACTAATAACTAAAACATGTTCTCTAAGAGACTCTTAAAAATTAGTATTTCGCATGTAGGTTGTGTTATATGGATGAAAATTTAAGGTGATGAGTGTAATGTTTACTTTAAAACACTGACAATTAGATTACACTTAAATCTTGATCACTAACACTCTCACATACTATATGACTTGTTTAAAGCAATGTCATGGTAACTAGGTGAGAAACAGGACCTACAAGGGAAGATAAACTCAAAACTTATGAAAATAAACAAGTATGAAACACATGAATATATCATATAAAATTTGAATTAGTCCATTGATTCAAAAGGTTACAAGGTACAATTTGGGTAGAGTTTCTTCATACCCAAGTGAGGATCCATACAATAGCATTTAGGCCTCAATCTATAAAATAATATAGGGAAAGAGAGTAATAATTTGGTATGGAAGTGTGTATAAGAGGTGATTATGATCCTTATTTACTCAAAAATCAATTACAACATGCATAAGGATTAGTAACAGCTCCTTCAACTCTCCCATGCATTGCCTTGACTTCATAATGGCCTTCAATGATAATATGGTGTAAGAAATGGAATAGTAGAGGATCTTTAAGTTTTCATTAAATCCATGCATATCATGATCATGAAAACTAATTCAAATAACTATCCTCATTATATTTACAAAGGCATAATATGTGGTCCATCTTGGCCTCCATGAAGCATTAAGTAGCCTACCCTTTTATTGCATGTCAATAAGGCTTGGAAAACTACCCCATCTTACATTATTGATATGAAATGTGTATTAATACCTCCATAAGGTATTCAAAATGGTGTTTATGACCTGATTTTACTCCTTTATCATCCCTATATTCTAATATACATCTTATCTTGTTGACCAAATAGGCCTATTAGGCAACTACGCCTAGTCACTTGATGCTAGTTGCTTGGATGATCATGATACTTGCATAGAAACTTAAGAACATATAAATGAGTATTTTTAAGGTCTAATAAATAATTTCACACCATTACATGTGCCTTTACAATATTTAATACCTTCAAATTTTTCTCATTTATGTGATTAGGTCACCTTTCACTAGCACTTCTAGATTGACTCTTTAATAAAGGTCTATAAGAGTTTTCCTAGGAGGAATTGAGAGTGTTTTGTGATCTAAAAGGGTGAAATACACTTCAAAAAACATTATTGAAATATTTTAAAATATTCATCAAGATATATACCTATAAATCATCTTTAAACCTTCAGAAAGATAGGGTTCTAGTTTACTCGTACAATTGTTCATATAAACTAATGTCATGAGTAGGAACTCCTCAGAGTGTAGAAAGTGTTCCATGCATCTCACAGGACATGTTAATTCAAATGAGCGAAAATTTATCAATATATTTCCCACCAAGATTCTATTAGGGTTTTAGAGAGGTTTAGGGAGGTTTAGATTCTCAATAATTATTCATAGCCCTAAAGACTTGAAATACAACTCTATGCTAAGAAGGTAAACTATAGATTCATCCCAAAATTTCCATAGTAGATAGGATCCTCATGTAGATCCTTCATTTAATTTTGAGCACAATAAAATTCTCCTTGGGTGACTATTTTACATTATATGTACTCTCAAGGTACTTTTAGGCCAAAATGGCCAATCTTGAGCTCTCTTCTATAAACAAACACTTCTTTCACATCTAAAACTCCTTGATATATAATTATATGATAGTTTTAGGTATCATTCAACCCTTATTATCCTCTAACTTTAGTATTAAATTAGTAATGTCTTGAGAAGGGTATTAGGCCAACATTCCTAATGATAGGGTTTTTGTGTTTTGACTTCAATATGGACTTATCTGCGCATTTTTCCACTTCTTAGAGCATAGATTCTACCCATATATCCGTTGGGTCACTTGTGCTAGATTGGTTAAGCCACTTGCTTCCATTTCATGCATACACAATCAACTAATTGATAACTTAAGTATGTATACAAGTGATAATCAGATGTAGAGACCCTTGTAAGTGATCATTATGTAATATTATTGGTCTTTTGATATCCTTTACCCTTCATACTTGTGAAAAACATTTATAATTTCTCTAATTTATTACACATAGGCTTGTAATAGTTCTCCCTAAGCCTATAACAATCTTCTTTATGCCTAATCCATGCACAATATACTCTACATGTGTTAACCAATGGCTTATTTGGGTGACTATGAGACCTGAATCAACCATTAAGACCATTTCTAGACTCAAATACCTAATTTTAAGGCATTTGAGGTAAAAAAATCATTCATCAAGTCCTTGTTAGGTTTTAGGAAGGATTTTAGTGGTTTATAGAGTACAAGCTTTAAATCTAATATTTATTTCCATCGATGTTAATCCCATATACCCCTTCAAAAATCCCATATATCTCCTAGTCCCATGCACCTTGTAGGATGAGTTCTGAGTGAAAGTTGGTAGCCTTGGAGTATTTGCTAAGCATTTTGGGTAGGTTGACAGTGTTAAGGATCATTCATAAAGTTGAGATTCTAAATTAAACTCTCTTTTTCATCTATATTAAGTGTATAGGGATCCCTAAATTCCCATAATATCACTAGGATCCACTCATCTTGACATCTATGATATGATAATTTGATTTGGCATCTCAAAATGGCAAACTGGGGTGTTGGAGATTGAGAGGAGTAATAATATGAAATTAACCACTTCCCTACCTTCCTCTATATAAATACCTTACTCAAGGCATATATAATCATCACACCTTTTCATGACCTTATGTCTTCTTGGGGGTTTTGAGTATTTTAATATGAGGGAGTTAGGGTTTTGAGACTTAAGGAGGGTTTTAGGCCTTATAGGCCTAAGCTAAGCCTCAGGAGCTTAAACCACCTATAAATGCATTAATTAATTCTAGGTTATATTATCATCCTTATCCATATAATTTCAACCTTTTTAATTTATCCTTAACTATTTATACTCCCATCTCTATCTTCTTCTCTATTGGGTCTATCATTATTACCTCTAGCCCAATTTGAGTGTTTGAATCAATTAGTGTTAGAGGCCTAAGTAAGACTTGTGTCTCTATTTATTTATTATTGAAAGGGTTTGGATCTCATATAACATGATTTCAAGGTTTTATAACAACATTTTAACTAGGCCTCCATCAACTTTATTATCTAAACTCCGTCTATAGTCATACACATAGGCCTATGTGTTATTGATGTCTAATAAGAACTAGGAAACTTACTCAAATTTGCATCTAACTTTATGGATCCTTAGGAGGATGGATGAAATAAAAAGGGGTAATTTGATCATTTTTTCCACTATCATTAAGTCAAATAGACACCCCAATTGACTAGGCAAACTCACATGCACTTATGTTATTGTTCATGCCTAAGTTAGCTTGTTTTGGATATCCATTCAAGTATCCTTTTCTTATAAAAAACATAGTATTTATGTCTTGACCCTATGATTAAGCTCTATCTCCCATGATCATATAACATCTCACATTAAAGGTTCGAGGTAGACTGCCTATATTTTTATAAGTGGTATTCTAGGTGTTTAACTACCAAGAGGGTTCTTACAAAGGCCCATAAGCAAGATGAAGGCTTATATACTATGTTGGTAACCCAATTGACCTCTCTTGAATCTAAAACACCCTCATAAGATATTGAATTTAAAAATAATACAATGCTCTCTTAATTATATCTAGCTTTAGCTATAAATCAAAGGTTTTGGGAAACCCTTTGAACATTGGGCTTGAGGTGATCTTCTAAACTTGATCATAGCTTCTCAACAATACATACTTGAATAGACCAATTTTATCATATTCCCATTGGATCTTCATGGTATTATATAGGTTTTTGGTCTTATTTCACCATTATGATTATTTAGGAGAACTTAGACCTATGGGTTCTTTAATACAATCTTATGAAGCTCTATGTTTAGAAATAAAGGCTTATTATGGGGTGTAAATAACTTGATAAGGTCATTACACAACAAATGAATTTTGAGATTTTTCATATAGACTATTAATTCTTATTTAACACCACCAATTAGGACCCTAGACACCCTTATCTACATACTCAATAAGGAAAACCATTTGGATCTAGTTAATTAGATGTATGGAGGAGAAACTAAAACCTATGATTTCACAATAAACCTTAAATAATGCTAATGAACCTTCAACTTTGATAAAGAGTTATATGAAAGCATTGGGAGCTAGTTCATGATTTCTTGATCTTAAGATCCATACTGAGGTTTATTCCTTATGATAGAGGGACTCTTTCCCATATGTATAATTCCACTATTTTCCCCATAGTGTTATAATGATCTTCAACAACCATCAACCATGAACACCCTACACACATTTTTAATGGAGGTCAAATTACACATGAAGTTCCACTTGAAGACATGATCTTGGAAGATTTGAAGGTTAATTTATGACCCCATTATGATAAGGAGGCAAGAAGATGTAAATTATTCTAAGAAATCCATCATCTAACCTCAAATCACAACTAAATTTTAGATATATGCATTCAAGGTTCTTTATCATCAATAAAATATTGCCTAAAACCTATAACTTGTAATGACACAGAGGTTTCTTTCTCCCATGGGCTCACATGTGTGAACTACATGTGGATAATGCAATGACAAGACCTTGAGGACTTACATAATACATATATAATCATCATTTTCATCAAACAAGTCATAAATCACTGAAACCATTCCAAGATTGACCCTGTGTAGATGCAGAAGACCATTTTAACTACATAGGCTCTTAACCATTGTTCTTAAAGCATGGGTCATCAATTTATAAACTAATTCCAAGGATTAGAATGCCATTAGACCCCCTTCCTATTACCTAGATCTTAGGTCACCATTTTCTCTCTCCTATCCATACTAAGTAAGAACTTGAAAGGCTATCCAAGGTTTCTAAGAATAATGATGAAGAGAAGGGGCTAGTTTTTTATCTTTTTGAATCTAAAAATCATGGATTCTCTTACATTATGTCTGCATTGAGTTCCAAATACATATTCTTAACTTACTTTGACCGTGGACATATTATATCGGTCTATACAAACTTGGAAATGCTTACAAAACACCACTTCCCTACATTTTCTTAGGTTTTAGATCTTAAAATACTATTGGTGGGAAAGAGGAGGGAAATGAGGAGTCAATAAATTCTTTCAAATAGGGACTATAATGGAACGAAGGTTAAAATTGATTTTCTAAATGTGTGGGCCCCCTTGGTGGAGGATAAAAGCATTTGAATTCTAAAAGGATACCCTTTTTCATATGAAATCATTCTATCATATCATTATGGTGATATTAGGACCCCTTTAAATACATTTTACCTTTGATAAGCATTTAATGGTGACCTAGGGTCCATATTAATAGTATTCTCATGGGGTTAACATCCTCTAACGGCAATATAAATGGTCTCAAGTGAAATTTAAATTATAATTTACCTTAATATATGCTAAAATACCTTAAAACATGCTAAGGTTTAAATCAAGGTCATCACATTCTCTTTATACCATCTCTAATACACTTATTTTACCATATCTTGTAGGTTCTCAACATGCTTAGATGATTTTCCATTAGGCCATGAGCTAAAACATTTGAGTCATCTTTAATAAGAGTGATTTTAGAATATTAAGACTACTCCAAGACTTGTTGTGGACCCTTAAGCATAATTCACAAAGTGGAAACTTGACATAAGCTCAACAAGGTGAAAATATGACATTGTACACTCCTTATCATAACACACCACTTGGACATGCTGCCTCAGGCTAGTTGACAAGTGACCCTTCCTTGAACTGCCTTAACACTTCAAAAGACACAAAAAGGTGACCAATGATGAGCTCAGGTGCTCAATGGCATAGTTTGTCCATTTTTAAGCCCAATGGTAGAAAGAAGTCAAAATCATCAATGAATCTAAAGGGTTAACCTACCTATTGATCAAGAAGACCTAGGATTTCTTGCATAATAGTCATGATTCAGATGAGAGACTATTTGATTGGGATGATACTTCATGTTCAACACCTTGTTTACCTTAAAAACTTCAATAGCCTCACAAGACACACACAAATAAACAAATGGAACACAATAAAGAAACACAATAAGAAATCAACAAGAACACAACAAAGTAGCTAACAAAGCATGTGCCACAACACTTGGATTAAAGAAGTCAAAATCACTGGGGACTCTAAAATGTTGACTGTGCCTAGTATTTCTTGAATAACAATTATGATTCAAGTGAGAGACTCTTTGATTATAATGATACTTCATGTTCAACACCTTGTTTACCTTAAAAACTACAATAGCATCACAAAACACAAAATAAGAAATAAATGAAAAAAATAAAGGCACACAACAAGAAATCAACAAGAACATAACCAAGCACCTAACAAATCATTTGCCATAACACTTGGAAGAAACAAGACCTAAACTAATATGTTAAAAGGTTGTGTGTGTGTGTGTTATAATAACAATACTTATATAACACCTCATTGACATGGATAGAGAGTTCCTTATCATTAAACCTTGATAATTAGAAATTATTGTGCTCTTTATAGCTAGTAATAATGTAAGGCCCACTCCATAGGCTATCAAACTCTGAGTGCTTACCTAGTTTATCTTAGTCTTCATCCCACTTGAGCATAAAATCACCATGTTATAAGATCCTTGATGAATCTCTCTTATCAAATGACCTCTTGAATTGATCTTGATGGGACCACATGACATGCATAACATCATATCTTGTCTCTTCTAGTTCCCAAAATTCATTCATCCCTTCATGACATCACTCTCGATTAGTTCAAGTTGATGTGTGAGTTTCAAGGCTGGTAGTTTAAGTGATATGGGTAACCTTACCTCCTTTCCATAGATAATAAGATATGGAAAATGACTAGTATCCCTTTAGGGAGTCATCCTATCTTCTCACAAGGCTATCTTTAGATTGGTATGCCACTTCCTATGATTATCCTCCATAGTTCTCCTTATGATTCTAATTAGGTTCTTATCAATGGACTCTGCAAATCCATTTCCTTATGGATAGTAGTTGGAGGAAGTGTTAAGATAGATGCCATGGTTAAGATCCCATTCACTTACCCTTATAATACTCAATTATATTACATTGTCTGATATAATGGTGGAAGGGGTCCCAAATATGGTTACTAGATTGTCATAGAACTCCAAAACTGAGTTCACATTTTCCTCTTTAAGTGATAATTCCTCCACACACCTAGTGAAGTAGTCTATATCAGTCAATACCCACTTGTGTCCTAAATTATATGTATTTTTAATCATGCCTATAAAGTTTTGGCACCACTACATGAAGGGATGATCCACTTGGATAGGTTTGAGGGGAAAGGCAAATAGTCTTTTCTTTTCTATGAACATAAAACACTTTTGGTACCTCCTAACCCAATAAAGAGAGTCCTTGAACAAACATATCCAAAAGTAGCCTACTCTTATGATCCTTGATGTTATATTCTTGGCTATAAAGTTCCCTTTTATAGGCCCATCATGAAATTTATCTAGGAGCTTGTCAAATTGGTTAGTTTTTACACACCTTAAGATCATGTCATCAAGATATTTTTTGAAAATCACTCCATCAACCAAGACATAATGGATTTATTTTAATATATAATACCTTCTTCTCATCCAATCTAATCCTATAGAGCATTTTCCTATTTGAAGGAATCTTACCATGTTTTGAGTCCAACTAAAAGATGGTATAGGTGTAGCTTCTTGGTGATCGCTTTGCATTGATAAAACCACTTTGTTGTCTTCCTTCACATCTGATACCAAGAGTTCAAATAGTCTTCTACCCCTTACCAAATTTTTAACCTTCACTTATATGTCATATTCCATGAATTTAGTCACCCAACCT
This sequence comes from Torreya grandis, assembly GCA_037957365.1. Classification (NCBI taxonomy): domain Eukaryota; kingdom Viridiplantae; phylum Streptophyta; class Pinopsida; order Cupressales; family Taxaceae; genus Torreya; species Torreya grandis. Next base: position 97,832 of record JARHVA010007658.1, on the reverse strand, counting down.
TCTCTCTTTTCACTCAAGTCCTGGTTAAGAATGAAGTATGTAATGCTAGGGTGAACCACCATGACATAGATCTTGTTATTAGACACCATATGTCTAATTTTTTGAGATCTCTCATGACTTAACTGACATACTTTTACACACATTTTTACCTCTCTTCATATCCATCCAATGCTTGACTAAATAAGGCTATGGGCTGCTCAAGACCCTTACTATTTTACTACATAAGCATGGTAGAAATAGTATCATTGGTTGAGAAGGCATACAAGAATAATTACATTAATAAATTATGGTTGAAGAGGGTGGGTTCTTGGCAAATTTCCTATTTTATGTCTTCAAATCTTCTTTTTGTTTCTTTAGTCCATGTAAAATCCTTATATTTATTGAGTATGAAGGTTAGAGGCCTTACCAACTTAGAAAACTTAGGGATAAACCTCCTAATTAATATTATCTTTCTTAAAACACTTTGTAATCCCTTATTTTGATTGTTAAATTATAGAGCAAGGATTGCATGTATCCTCTCAAGGTCTATATACAGGCCTTATTTTGACACAATGTGACCAAAAATTCTTCCCTCATGGACTAAAAAAATACACTTATTAGGATTCAAAGAGACCCCATACTGCATACACTATCATATATCAAGCTTAGGTGTCTCAAATGGTCTTTATAGCCCTTATAAAATACTATGATGTCATCAAGGTAGATGAGCACCATCTCATTGATGAGTCCTTGGAAGGCTACATCCATTACCCTTTATAAGGTGGCCCCTGTATTGGATAGCCAAAGGGAATATTCTTGTAAGCAAAAGTACCCAACTTGGTAGTGAAGGCAATATTTTTTTTATCCTCTTCCTTCACTAACACTTGACTATACCTTGAATATCCATAAAAAAATGAGAAACACTATGAATCTATAACCTTTTAGAGAATCTAATCCATAGATGGTAAGGGGTAATGATCTCTTAATGACACCTTATTGACATCCTTAAAGTCTACACATAACCTTATCTCTCCATTATTATTCCTTACAGGCATAATATTATCCACCCATGAATAGTGTTTATGGGGAAGATGATGTTTGATTCATTAAGCATGGCCAACTCTTTCTTCATGAGGAGTTCAATCTTAGGATTGACTATTCTTTGCTTTTATCTTAAAAAATTAACACTTGACTCAAATTTTATACTATTTTGGCATAAATTAGGGTAAAACCTCTTCAAATCATTGTACTCTCAAGAAAATATCTCTATAAATTCTTCACACAAATCTATGAAGGCTACCTTTTCTTCTTTTGTGTTCACTTTACCTAATTTGAGCATCTTATGCTTAAAGATAGTGTCCTCCTCATAGTGCTCCTCTATTGACATGATATTTTTTTACTTCATTAATTAATCATCCTCATTTAATATGTTTTCTAGGGTCACTAATCCCTTAGGTATTTTTTTTGTCCTCAATTAGATAATCTGGACACCATACTATCATTAGAGTCTGCCTTGGTTTCTTAAGTAGAATTTTACCTCCTATTATAAGAAATATGTTATATACTTATCATTTTCAAATACATTCTAGATAACATCATTATAAATAACATAAGGTCTAAAAAATACCTTGTTTTTTGATTGATATTTCATGTTCTTGACCCCAATTGGGATGTCATATTGTGCTCCTATATCTGCCAATTGGTATGCATGTTTATTGGACTCTCTTAGGATTGAGAGGATGTCAAAGGACTAAAATTATTATAATAGGTCCCAAAAAATATTATTGTATTCCTTCAAGAGTGTATTCTTGACTTAATTATACCATCTCATTTGATATACTACCAACTCACTATCTCCTATGGCTTTTAGTAGCTTAATACCTCTCTTTATTTCCCACTGTAGCCCATGAATGAAGGCCTAATATTCTATTGTGTTGCATGTGAAATTAAATTAGAATATCATGATAGATAGTTATCTTTATTTATAATGATAAATAAGCATATACTAGAGCCATCAAAGAACAAACTCCACACTCCATTATAATCTTGGCTTGGGTTAGTAAGAGCTGGTATGACAACTTATTCTACATGCATATAGTATATATCCAATCCCACTTCTTACATCTACTTATATGGATCATATCCATAGTTATCTACCCCTCATTCATCAATAAGTACGTCTAATATGCCTTCAAGTAGTTTAATTGGCTCCTGAACATTGGGGTATTCATCTATGATAGTGAAGTTGACACTACACAAATTAGGCATGTAGGGATCTAAATGAAACATATATATATAGGCTCAGACCTAATGGTAACCTTGGTTTCATACTTAGTCCTAAATACCATATAAGATGAGTCAAAAGAGACATATCCTCCTATCTTGGTAGTGAAATCCATAGACAAACACAAGGAAAAAATGGGTGGGATATAAACCACTACAATATCTTGGGGTATAGTACAATTAGGACAAATAGATAGGATTATTTTTTGTGTCCTTGAGTACACGAATAGTATTAGTATGGGACCCATTTAATTGTAAGACTCCCTTATAATTAGGCTCATACCTTAAACCCAACTATCTGCTATAGACTTAAGCATGATAGATGTAGTAAACCCACTATATATCATACAATTGTGTACAAAAGAGTCTCCTATGATGACAAAAATATATAAAGTAAGATTATTATTTACCTTCATTGGTTGGGTCTCATTAAGTTAATTTGTGTTGGCAAGGACTACACCCACTTTTTTTGATTTCTTTTCTAAGATGTGAAATTTGGACATATCTTCCTTTGAGGAGATACTTTTGTATTGAAATGAGAAATGTGTCCCACATTGGTATGGTGACATGTTTCTTCTTCATTTGATCCACAATACTGATATGAGATAATTCATCCTTTGACTACAACTTAGGAGCAATAGAACCTCTCAAAGCCTAAGTGAATTGAGGTTTCAATGGACCTTTGCAATTTTACCCTTTCCCATATTGAACCTTTTGAATTGGTAGAGTCTTAGGGGATGAATTTTGTTCCCTAGACTCTTGAGATTATTGATATAATGGAATAGCTATTCTCCCAACCTCTAAATCATCACCCAATACTTTCTTTTTGGCCCTTATATGGCCTATAATAGGACTATTGACATTAGATGCACCCAAAGTTGATTGACTTCACATTATTCATAAGAGTTTTCTCTTTCTTGGAATTTGATAAAAGTGGTATATGAATGTGTCTTACTCCCATTAATTCCTTTTTGGTTTGAAATTTTAGATTAGGTCATGAAGGGAGTCTCTTCATGTTTCATATAAGGACCTATTTTATGTTGTGTAAGAGGTTAATTGTATTACATAAGAGGAGATTGATTCTACTACATAAGAGAGGTTTGAAAAACATCTCCACTTTCACTAATTTTAATCATGTGACTCACCCTGTTGTGTGGAACATTGAACCTCTTGAGCATATTTGTTTTGAGTTGGGACTGATGCTCTAGAAGTGCTAGTAGAATTGGGATTAAAATTATTATAAGGCCTTGCTTGAGTAATCTATTCTTGACCTTATCGATTAGGCTCATATAGAGGCTTCTTTAAATAATAATGTTGATAGAGATATTTATAGGGTTATTATTATGGTCAATGAGGTGTAATTTAATGCCTCTCTAAGGCCATTATCTTGTTGCTTTGTGCCTTGGGTAGTCCTTCAATTTTACCAGGTATATCTACCTAATTAGCATTTGTCTAATCATGATTAGGTTGTGTTGGTATGGGAGAAATGGTATGCATATGAGGTTTTATATATAGGATAAAAGGTATGAAATGCCTTGGGGTAAGCTTTCATTCTTGTATTAGACAATTTTCTATCCTTATTACCACTTCATAAGCATTAGGATGTTTGCTTCCACCCATGGAGTGTATCATGACCGTTATATCAAAATTAAGGGCTCTCAAATAGTAAAAAAATCCATAGTTAGAAGTGGGTTTGACTAAAGTTGGGATCATATCCCATGTTTTTAGAAACCTATATTGAATTATACCATAAAATATTATGGATCCCTTTTCATTATGGTTAGTTGTTCTACAAGAGACAAGTCATCAATTCTATCCTCAAAATGCTTACATAGGTGTTACCCAACCTCATTATAGGTGTTGATAGATGAATATATTAAACCCTTATACAATTTAAGTGACTTAATTATCAAATAAGTAGATAATAAACTCATTACCACATTTTTTTAGGTCACATTATGAACTAAGCAAAAGTTGGCTATGTCTGTAATGTGATCAATAGGGGTGATAGATTTTTATCCTATGAAGTATGGAAGGATATTAAGTGAAGTATTAGGGATATCATTGAATTGGTTTATGTTTAGGTGGATACCATAATTTAAGGGAATAAAATCTTGGTTCCTAGGCCTATTTATTAGAGGTGTAGGGTTTGAAACAACCCTTTATTCAGAAGGATTAGGAGAATTAAGGGGTGTAGGATTAGGATTAGACATGTGGTATCTCTTTCTCTTATAAAAATACAAGGACAATTTAAAAAAATAAGCTTCCTTACCCTTTGATGAAGACATTTTAACTACTTTTGGCATGAAATTTGACTGTAAATATACCACTAGAGTGCTTGAATCTTGATATCATCAAATGTTGCAAGTAGTTGCTCTAGTTTGTTTGAATTTTGGTCCCACCAATCATGCCATAAATTTTTATTAGTATATATTACACCCTTAACATAGTGGTGTTTCAATCCTACCTCATCCAATTGCTAAAATAGGATCACTTATAGGCGTGGGTGGCCTAGTTGATGAGGTGAACCTCTAGTTTTTGGGGATATCTCCCCTAGTGCATCAATTATGGATCAATTTATAAAATGTACTAGATTTATATTGAAAATGGATAAATAAATGCATAAACTAAACCTAATATAAGGGATGTGATACACCAATAGTGTTATTTCCACTCTATTTGACCCTTTAAAACACTTATGAACCAGATAAGGACTAGTAACTAAAACATGTTCTCCAAGAGACTCCTAAGTATTAGTATTTCAAATGGAGGTTGTGATAGATGAATTTAACTTGAATATTATTAATGGGAGGTTTAATTTAGAATATTTCCAATTATATTACACTTCAATCCTAATCACTAACACTCTCACACATAGTATGACATGTTTAGAGCAATCTCCTAGCAAGTAGGTGAGAATAAGATCCTAAAAAGGAAGAAAAACTAAATACTTATACAAATAAACAAGTATTAAGTACACTAATATAGCATAAATGATCTTAAATAGTCATTCATTGAATCAAAAGGTTACAAGGTACAATTTGGGTAGAGTTTCTTCGTACCCAATCGAGGGATCCATATAATGGAATTTTAGCCTCAATTTATAGAATAATAGAGGGAAAGAGAGGAAAAATATAACATGTAACTATGTAAAATAGGTCATGATGAGACTCATTTACTAAACAATAAGTTACAACATGCATAAAAATTAGTAATAACTCCTTTGACTCTCCTATGCATTGCTTTGACTTCATAATGGCCTTCAATGATAGTATGGTGTATGAAATGGCCTAGTGGAGGCTCCTTAAATTTTGGTTTATTACATAAATATCATGAGAAAAATAATTAGGTAAAATTCCTCTCCTCATGATAATTATAAAGTTATAAATGTGGTACATCTTGGCCTCTATGAGGAATTAAGTAGTCTACCTCTCCTTTACATGTTAATAAGGTTTTGAAAACTGATGCATCCTCTATTATGGATAATAAATGTGCCTAATATCCTACATGAGGTATTTACAAGGTTTTTTATGACTTGAATTTTCTCCCTTTCATCCCTTTATGCTAATAAACATCTTCTCTTGTTGACCAAATAGGCCTTTTAGGCAACTAGGCCTAGTCACTTGATGTTAACTACTTGGATGACCATGAGATTTGCATAGAACCTTAAGAATAGGTAAATGAGTATGTTTTAAGTATAATAAATAATTTAAAACCATGATATGTGAATTTTCAATAGTGCATACTTGTAACTTTTACTCATTTGGGTGACCAAGTCACCTTTCACTAGCACTTCAAGATGGGCTCTTTAGTGTAGGCATGTAGGATCATTTCCAAGAGGAATTGAGAGTGGTTTTTTATCTTAAAATGTTAAATATACTTCACACTACCCTCATAAATTATATTCAACTATTCATCAAGATTTGTACCTTGAAATCATCATTAAACCTTATAACAGATAGGGTTTTAGTATATATATACAGTTATTTGTATAAACTAATGCCATGATTAGGACTTATTCAAAGTTAACAAGATGTTACAAGTGTCTCACAAGATAATTAAATGCATATAAGTAAAAAATTATCAAGATATTTCCCATCAGACCTTTATCAAGGTTTTAGAGAGGTTTAGGGAGGTTTAGACTCTTAGTAATTATTCATATCCCTAAGGTATACAACCCTTCCCAACTTTCCCTAGTAGATGGGATCCCCATGTAAATATTTTGTATATTTTTTAGCATAATAAGGTGTTCCTTAGGTGATTATTTTGAATTTTTTACACTCTCAAGGAAATTTTAGGCTAAAATGGCTAGTCTTAAGCTATCCTCTACAAACCAACACTTATTTCACATCTAAAACTCCTTGAAATATAATTCCATGATATTTTAAGGTCTCATTCAACCCTTATTATTATCCAACTTCAGTATTCAAGTAGTAATTTCTTGAGAAGGGTATTATGCCAATAGGCATAATGATAGGGTTCTAATGTGTTGCATTTAAAGTGGAATTATCTGAGTATTTATCCACTTCTTAGAGAATGGATTCCACTGTATAGAGCCTTTGGGTCAATTGTGTTAGATTTATTAAGCCACTTACTTCCTTTTCATGCATACATAATTAGCTACCAATCACTTAAGCATGTCTACAACTGATCATTATATATGAAGACCCCTATAGGTGATCATTATGTTATATTCTTAGCCTCTTGATATACTTTACCCTTTATACTTGTGCCAAACATGTAGAATTTATCCAGTTTATTACACATAGGTGTATACACCAAAAATACACACACTACGATTCTAAATGTCAAAATTCCCCTAGACCACCTTAGGACCCCCTTGGGCCCCACCTTGACCTTATTGACCCATAACTCAACCTAACCTATATAACCTAAGTTATTTGACCTACTAGATAAAAACCACATTTTAACAAATCCTACCTTTGACCCCTAACCATTGATGGTCAAGATCCACCATCTTAAGCACTAACATGCAAACATCTACTTTGATTTTCTAAAAATAACTTGTCTAAATCTACATGCAAGCCATTGCATGTGTGAGTTATAATTAGAAAGGCCCATTTAATGTCTTGTTTCACCTCTCCTTCCTTTCCTATAAGAAGAGATTAGTAAGAGGTGAAAGGGACCAAATCCATAACTATCAAGAGCTTTTACATCTAGAGCTTTCTTTTGTAGGTGTTCTTCTAGCAATCTAGCCATCACAATAGAGAGCCAACTTGCCACTACCCATTGGTCAAAATACAATTAATGCTACTTTGAATAAATCATGCTAGACTCTATCAATGAACCAACCACCTTAACCACTCATCCGATCAATCTTATACAAGTTAATTATTTATTTTGTAGTATTCATTTACTTTATTTATATTTTATAATTAGCCCAGCACCAACCCACCTCCCAGAATTTCCTTTTAGAATCTCATCAACTAGACATTTATTACATATGACCTATACATAGTAACCACTAGTGGTTAGCTTGACCATTGATAGTTTGTCCAACCACTGATGGTTACCTTAATCATTAATGGTCACCTTAATTGCCAATGGTCACATCAACCACTAGTAGTCACTATGGTAGAAAATAAAAACAAGTTAGTTTTGCCCTCTTACCCTCAACCAAATCCAAATTTGTGTGTCCCTACTTGTTCATAGACCCCTAGCTAATTTTATGAAGCACAATTGACCTATTTAGCAATAGTATTAACTTGTTTATTGTTATATTAGTCATTTCTAACCTACTTCTTTATCAAGAATTTCTTATGTTCAATTTCAGTACCTTTTGATTATTAATGCAAGTAATTTATCTTGTGTTTTATAAAATTAATTTTTTTAAATGTGTGGATTGATATCCCATGAGGAAGCTCTTTTTTCAAGATCTAGCTAACACTAGACAATCCACCCAACTATCTATCTAACCAACCATTTGCTTTAGTGTTGTCTTATTTGCAAGTTATCCTCCTGAGCCAAAGAAGAGTTCTTCATAATCATCTAATTCAACATGCACATAACCAAATAGGTTTTTCAACCATACCCTATTTAGTTTCTACTTATTCCTTTCTTGAAATATAATCTAAAATTTATTGAAACATTTTGTCATGCTTGGTGGGACATTGAGTCTCTACTCAGGTTTCTTTCCCTATTTGTTTTCATCTATATGTCCTTCTCCCTATTTGGTGATCATAAATGAAACTAAAACTTATTTTTGGCTTAAAATTGACTACATACATTAGTTGTTTTCAAGTTTAGCTCACATAGTTTAATTTAAGGTAAAATAATCCTATCACAACATCACTTTTTATTTCACACACTAAACCAAACCACCTTCATCAAAAAAACTTGAGACAAGACCCAACTAGGATTTCATCACCTAGCAGTCACCTTACCCTTTCCTACTAATCTTACTTGGAGGTCATTACCAAGGGGAGAACTAACTTATCTCTCTAGTTGAGTATAAATGTTATAAATTAGTATATATTGTCTAAGCCCGTGACACCCTTATTTATGTGGTGTGTGAAGTGAGGGGGTAGGCCCCAATACCAAGCCATGTATTTATTTCCAATATAAATCATTTTTGAAATCCTAAACAACTTGAAACCAGACATATAATTCTCTTCTAGTACCTACTTTACAAACCAATTTTAGTCATAATTTTTTGAAAGCTTAAGGCATAAGCCAAAATAGAAACTAAAAATAACCTTTAAGACTTAACATACTTTTTAGAGTGTGATTGCTTTCCTTAATCATTTCTTGTCTTCTCTCTATTTGAGTGGTGATATTTTTCATGTATTCTCTCCCTTACCTTGGATGGTTATAACTCACTAGCAGTAAAATAATCTAGTAGAATAAAACCCATCACCAAGATAATCAACCGCTTCTACCTCCTCATCCATAGACTATGTCTCTAAACTATTACACTCTCCTCACCCTTCAAAAAGTCCTCCCTTCCCTTGGGAAGTTCACCAATAAGATGCATATGTTACCACCTTCTTAGATAAAAATCATGTGGCCCTTCAACATTATCTTATCAACAAGCCTCACCATACCCCTACTTTGATTCCACTTATGGACCCACCTTATGATATGCCTTCTCACCTTATGGGAAATACTTCTATTTACACAATCACTACCCAACCATTGACTACCAAATATTCCTCATCTACCAATAATCCCTTTGATACTACTATGGAAAATCAACCTACAAATACCCTTATACCTTCCACCCCTACCAATAACCCCTCTACTTTAGGAGCAACCCAACTATTATCCACCTATACTCACCTTACCATGGGAGCACCTACCATTAGCATTTCCAACCTTCCTTCAACCAATACTCTACTTTAAAATCTTTTGGTGTCTATACCTTCTACCTTACCACCAATTAGCACAAAGGTCACTACCCTTCCTTTTATTACCAACCCAACCACCACTTCTACCCAACAGACACCCATTGCATCAAACCCAAGTTACATCCCTAACCCACAAGGGTATGTAACTCTACCTATCACCTAACCACCTACATCTACCTAACCCTACATATCATCCACCCAACCACTAATATCTACATACCAATATGTGGTAACTTCTCAACCTCCAACCAATTATCAATATGTTACCCAACCACCACAACAGGATGCACCTTATAACCTTCTAGGTGCACAACCTCAAATAGATATAATAAAAATTCTAATGGATAAGATGACCACTCTAGAGTCATCTATCTCTAGGGCTCATAACATCTTATCATATGATCATATTTGTAATGAACCCATTTAGCTATATGTCCTTATTAGACCATATCCTCCTTAATGGGAACTTCCCAAGTTTTCTATGTTTTAGAGTAAAGAGGATCCCCACTATCACCTCAATTAATTTAGGCATGCATGTTATTTTATTTCTTATGATGATACCCTCAGTATTTGTACCTTCCCCATGTTCTTATCTGGTCCAGCATTGGATTGGTATAGTGCCTTAACCAAACATTCCCTCTTCTCTTTCACCCAATTAGCTAAAATTTTATTAGATAACTTTTCATTAAATATCTCCAAGAAGGTTTCCATCACTAAACTTTATTATATGTAAAAAGTATATGATGAATCTATTGCCAATTTTTTAGCCCATTGGAGGAGCCTAATTAATCAGCTTTCCTTCTCCTTACCCCAACTTATATCGATAGAACTTTTTACTCAGGCATGTGCCAAGAACATATCTTCTACACTACGTATCTAGAGCTTCAAAAAAAATTATGAAGCTTTTACCATGGCATGTAAGATATAAAATATATCCATTAATGAAGGAAAGCTAAAAATAAAAAATAAGAACACTACCTAAAAAACTAATGAGGCTTCATCCTCTAAAATGAGCAACCAAACCAATACCAATACCAAGAGCAAGGGAATTATGAATGAATTTGCTCTTAGATTCACTTCTTCACCATCTATCAATAAACCCAAATCCTTAAAAAAATATGAGAAACCAAAACCAAAATAATTAGAATTAATTCACCCTACTTGGGGGATCCTACACTTCAAACTAAGAAAAGTTGTTGAAGGCTAATATCATATAACTTCCTCCTATCAAGCCTACTCAAAAATTTGATTCTTCTCATATTTCAACTAGTTGGTACAATGAGAATGGTCTATGTTCTTTCCATTGGATATTAGGGCATGACATTAGTAGATGTAATAATTTTAAAAGAGTTTTCCAATCCCTCATTAACAAAGGAGAGCTTGTATTGGATAACCCCAATGTACCTTAAAACTAAGCCATTAACATTTTTAGTCAACCTTTACCTAATTTTATACCTAAAAAAAATGAGAGCAACAAGGTTGAGTGTTCTCATAATTCCCATACTATTAATATGGTTCTTAACATGCTCATTGATGAAGAAACTATCACCTAATCTATTTGTTCTCTATCCCCTCCACTTTTTGAGGTAGTGGAGTTACCTTCTCCTCTTTTAGAGACACAAAATAAGGAATCACCCCTTTATCCTCCTCTAATTATTGAGGTATTATATCCATCAACCCCTCATCTAATTGACATAATGGAGCAAGAACCCATTTTACCTTCTCCCTCAATTACCGATAAATTTACTACCCCTTTAGATATCATTCTCAAAGAAGAAGCCACCATATATACACATCTAACATAGGAGTCACCCATCCAAACCTTGCATCCTTTAATTGAGGAAAAGGATAAGGTTACCATCCTTCTATCTCAACTTATGAGCTTATCTTTCAAGTCCACTATCCAGGGAATGAAACCAATATATAAACCATTCTCTAGGTTAGTTCAAAAATTGGAATTTGTCTCCAACTCCAACATGGATTGAGCCACATTTTGGAAAAAATTGGGGATCCATTACATTAACAATAAATAACCTCCAACCACACATTTACCAAACCAACCCACCACTCCTATTATCCAACCCATATCTTATAAACCAAACTAATAAATACCTCTCCCAACCTAACAATTCCTCAACCACCCAATGCACCTAAACCCCAAGCAACTAAATCACCTTATCTTACCAAATTTAACAAACTATCCAAAACCCTTCACACTTTCCCTACATAGAGCCTTAATCACCCATTTGTGAGAGTGGATCTTACCTCACCAAACCCAAAAACTAACCATAAAAACATAATCAACTAAGGAGGTAAAACTATCAAAAGTATAGAGGGATAAACTTCTACCTCCCTCAACCTTACCTTCTATCTTGGGGCCTCATCCATCCACTTTGAGTAGGAATTTGATTATCTCAACCAAGACCCAACCACCACTATTAGTTACACCAGCACACTTGATTTAGGACACACCCATCTTCATTGAGCCATCAATAACCAAACTACCTACCCTAAAACCTTGTACCTCTAACTTATCAACCTCTACCTTGCTAAAACCAAAACCATCAACTAATATCACTACCTTACCCAAACCCCCTACCACCAAGACCACTTCAAAAAATACTTCCATCTCACCAACCAAGACCAAAACCTCTAAACCCTCTCCACCTTTAGCTAAGTCATACTCAAATATCTTCCAAAGGTTATTAAAAAATTATTGCTTGACCTTACCCCCTATCAAACCATTAAACCCTCTTGGCCAAAAACCAGTTTGGTATAATGACCACCAAGTGTGCTCCTATCATAGAACACCAAGCCATGACATAGAGAACTATAAATCTCTCCAAACTATTATCCATCTGCTCTATGATGAGGATGATAAATTAATAAAGTAACCTCCCATCTGCCCATTACCAACCCAACAACCAACAACCAATGCCTAATGCCTACCTACTCCCCCACTCTCACCTTAGAATGAGGGAGATACTAACCAATCTCATACCCTAACTCTTTCCTCTATCCATACCATCTATGTGGTCATATGATTGCACACTCAACATAAGGATAAGAAGAAGGCCAAAGTGTCCATCCCATATACATACCCATCTTCCACCTCCCAATCAGGTCAAAATCAAGTTCCTTCACCTTAAGCCAAACCTAAGGTTTCTATATTCAGTACCTCCCAATCCAACCCCTTTGAATCCATTAGGAGAGTGGTGCTCAAACAAATACACCACACCCTAGTGAAGATGATATTATATGAGTTGATTATTACTTCACCTCATCATTGCCAAATAATTATTGAGGCATTGTAGCTAGTAGAGGTCCAACATGAATACCCTCAACCTCTAGAAACCTTTGTTGGTTCTCTCCAAATTTCCAACCTTGTGACCTTTAAATATTCAAAAATACCTTCTATCCACCTTGATGATCCCAATCCCCCTCTCTTTATTACTACTTAAATCAACCAAACCCACATCAAATGGGTCATGATTGATGGGGGAGATACTATTAATATCATCTCTTCCCATGCCTATAACCAACTCAACCTACCAGATAATGTCATGTCCAAAACCTTGACCATACTCTGATCCTTCAATAACACCATGGGCACTACCATAGAAATTGTTGTCATTCATATCTTTTTAGGGCCCCACACACTCCCTAAAATATTCTATGTATTGGAAGGTGAATTATATTTTTTTTTGTCAAGATGACCTTGGATTTGCTCCATGGGGTGCATTCCCTCTACCCTTCACCTTTGTATAAAATTTAAGCATGAAGGTTAGGTTGTCATTATACAAGATTATCCAAGCCCCTTTTCATAATACAACATGACTTATCAGCCCAATGATATCTTTCTACCTCTGTCTAGTACGCCCTCATCAATTAAAGACAAGTCCTTAACCATGAAGGATTAACCCACATATTCTAATAACAAATAATCAACTATTTCATCCATCTGCTCTAATCAAATCCCCACCTAAGAATACTTGGAGTCCACATTTCAATGTCTTTCACTGGGGGAGTATCACCTCCTTGCCCTTGATGCTTTCCCTATTCCCTACGAGTATGGGAAACTTGACCACCAACCTCGATATGACCCTAATGTCATAACTATTGTTCCCTTTGGACCTTTTCACTATCAAATCCATTTCATCTATGGGGGCTCGACAAACTACTTAATGCTTTTACTACCTCCTCTTCACCTTGACCATTCACTTCCAACTTCTCCTATCTAGACAAGTTGAGTTTTGCCAAGATAGACATCCATAGGTATTCTTGAAAAATATTCAATGTTGGAGGATATGAGAATTGACCACATGAGATTATTTATATTGAGACTAGAAAGCATCATGAATAGCATGGCCTTAGTCTCATTCTACCCACCAAGAATCAAACCAAACAACCTACCACCACCATTATTGATAAAGACACCCCTTCCTCACCATCCTCTCATCCACTTACATGTGAGTATGATGACATCATCCCACCTAATTTTTTTCATCAAAATGATCAACCTTAGAACGATGACTTATCAAGAGGAGGGGGAAAATTTAACCATCCCTTTGACCCATCCTAAGATGATAGGAGATGACTCCCCTACCATTAATACCATTCAGTGTCAGGATGATGTTTTTATTCTCACATACCTTGGTGCCCTAGATTCTTCCACATAAAAATACATTCCTCTCAAGTATTTGACCATGTTTAATAACTATACCATGGATATCAACTTGGGCACTCTAAACAACCCTTGTATTGTCAAAATTGGCCAATCACTGAATGTCAAGGAACTTCAAGACTTCCCCTCCTTCCTCCAAGACCAAAGCATAGAATAGATGGAGGGCATGTCTTGGTATTATAAAGACATGTTATTATTGACCTCACAATTTACACCCATAACATATTCACCAACCATGCTTCCAAGCCTATCAAGTAAAAACTTTAGTGTATGTACCTTCACATATCCCTTCTCATCAAGGAAGATCTTTAACACCTCCTATCTATCAATTTCATTCAACCCATTAACTATACCCAGTGGTTCATGTTGGAAATTTTGGCCCACATATAAATCTCTTGCATTTTTTGATGAAGTAGTGGATCAAAGGATTACAAGAGGATCCAAGTGGGTTTTTACAACCACAACAGCAATGTTGAAGGATAAGCCTGCAAGCCAAAAAGCTAAGTGCAAAATCTCTTTTGGGTAAGTCATTACTTGTTCACTCTTTCAAACTCTATATGGAGAATAAGGAAAAGATAATTATTTTAGGAATTTTATAAGATAGGTTTCAATATCCTTTTGGTAAAATTATCTTCATAATTTCCTAAAGGAATTTTTTCTTTTTTGGTTAAGTGTTCTCTTTGGGAGATTTATTTTTGACTAAGTGTTGGAATTCCTTCAAAAAAAAATTTCAAAGGATAGGTTCCAAAGGATTATATTTTCAAGTAAATTTCCCTAAATAATTTCTTTGAAGGATATTTTCTTTGGGAAATGGTCCACTTCTAAATTTCAAAGGGGCACTTACAATTTTATCAAAGGGCACTTCCAAGGGAAAACAGGTGGCCACTTTCAAAGTCCTGAAGGGTGTTTTCCTTTTGAAAGGGACCATTTAAAAAAATTTGAAGGGTAATTTCCATTTAGAAAAATCAAATGCAGAAGTCCAAATAAATTCCTTCAAGAAGAAGTCCAAAAAAGTAGGTCCATGGGAAAAAGCTGCGGACATATTGTCTGAAGGAAAAGTCCATTTTTTAAGCCTAAAGGAATTGGCCTAGTGAAAATAATCCAAAGTTGAAAGAGTGAAATAGATTTCCAAAGAGTCAATACCATAAGAAAAAAGGCCTAAATAAAGTTTTAATTTTCATTAAAAAACCATCAAATGGGTCTCCAGTCAAATGTAGAGATGACGTGTGGCAGCATTTCAGGAGCTAGATCTAATGGTGCATACTCAAATCTTACATTGAAGATCGATGGCAAGTAAAGGTAAAAAGGTTCCATGAATTTAAAAGGTGAAAGTGTGGATGACAAGTTTCAAAGATTAATTCAAATGAGAGGAGATGGATGACTCATAGGCATCCATGCATAAGCAGATCAATAAACATGTAAAAAAAATCAAGGATGGTATCAATTTTAATCTATAAAGACCATATAAGTCCAAAATAGTAATAAGGAGCACACCAATTTTTAAATTAAAGAGATAAAATCATGTACACTTTGTGGGAACATATAGCTACCCATGACATGGCTATCTTAGCTCCAAAAATGGAAGCCTTGACTGTGCAAAGGGCTCAAAGAGATTTGTGGTGATCCTAGGTAGTTCATCTCATGATCAATGTAGTTGCATGTTTTGAATGCAAAATAACTCAAGGAAAATGATGGTGGTTGTATACATTTATGACATCCCTCTCTATTTATTATGTAATAACCTTCTTCTCTCATCCCTTTTTTATATATATAGATGCCTTTTATCCTTAAATTGCATTCTTGACTAGTGATAGAGTTACTCTATCAAAATTTCCTTGTAATACTCTCTTGAAGCAATACAAGATAACTTTCTGATTTTTGTTGAAGTCAAGTGTGCATTATTAGAGTTTAACTTGTAGAATTTATGTTTTCTCTCATGATATATGATTTCTCTATGAACCTCACTTTATTTTTCTTAGTTTCT
Organism: Torreya grandis; assembly: GCA_037957365.1. NCBI lineage: Eukaryota > Viridiplantae > Streptophyta > Pinopsida > Cupressales > Taxaceae > Torreya > Torreya grandis. Next base: position 81,535 of record JARHVA010007658.1, on the reverse strand, counting down.
TTTAGGTCATGTGATGTGTTAGCCTTTGGTGCCTTTCTGAAGCATTACACGTTATAGTGTCTCTCCTACAAACCTATTCCTTCCTTCCCTTCAAAGTGCATACTCCTCTTTGACCCCCACACAACTACTCATGATTATATATTTTAAATAAAATCAACTAGACTGTTTCTTGTTTAATTTTAGTATTAGTCATTAAGGTTCTAATCTGAATGTGGATGACTCTTTATTTGGTGCATCACCTCCCTTAGCTTAGATTTCCTTTTTATGTTATCCTCCTATCATTTTTCTTCAATTAGTAGTAGACTTTATCATGGGAAATAAGAGATAAAGTGAATCATCTAAGGATCTAGCCTCATTAAAAATCTTAGAGGTTTAACCTCACTACAGGATACCCATAGTCTGAGGTTGTCCCAACACTTATAGCTAGGAGTGAGAGAGCCTAAGAAACTCTCCTGCAAAGGGTTCAATTCTATGATATAATAGTTTTTGTCACACTTGGTTGGACTATTTTCAAGGAATTTTGGTCAATTTTGATGTTTTTTTTATCAATTTATAGTGGTTATAGGTTCCATTGTTCAGTATCTAGTGACTTCAAAGAACACACAGTAATCTAGTGGCAAAATAGTAACTATCTTTCATGCCAAATGTGACTACAAGATTAGCTTCTAGAGGTATTCCTTCTAAATTTATTGAATTAACTTAAACTCAACAATAAGGTTAAATTTCACCCATACTCACCCATAGGTAGGAACCCATTTTCCTAAACTATTCATGAGGTATACCTATGCAAGAAGATCCTTGTTAGCCACTCTTACTATCATGATTGCCTAAAGATATTTTGTAGGCTTCGGTGGCCAAAGTCCTTTGAATTTACCACAATATGATCATATTCTAGTAGTATCTCTCAAAATCATCCCATATTTTATAGGAGACCAAGCCATGATCCCTATTGAACACATCAATGGCATAGGCATTTTTTGCAATATCCATAATGTTATTGTAAAAAATATAGCTATTAGACTATGAGTTATATCCCTTAAGGGAAAAGCTTTAGATTAGTACAAAATCTTTACTCCTAATTATATTCAATCATGAAATTATCTAGGAAAGGCCTTGTGTAAGATATTTTTAGATAGGAGTGACCATTTATCATTAGTAGAATAGCTTACCACAATTAAGAGAGCCCCCCATGAAGTCATGCAAGATTTCAACACAAGATTCCAAAAGGCTTAAGATAGAAATCCAATATCTTTTATACCATCCCATAACCTTACATTCCTATACTAATTGAAGTCTCTAAATAGTGATATAGCTATAATGATCCAATCTATGGGAGGGGACATATTACCAGATGCTTATGATGTTCCTTTAAAGTAGAAAATTGCCTAGTTTAGGCTGGCAAGCTTTCTCCTAGAACCCCAATGACTCTTTTCTCAAAAATTAGACCACCCCCTATGGTTATTCCCCCAATTTATGTTATTATTCCAACCCCAACAATTATTTTTATAACTTCACCCAAGCAAGAAAAGGCCTTCACTAGCAGATTGATTGACTCCCAAGAGCAAAAGAACTACCTAGAACTTAAAAGCATGCTCCAATTCTTGGAAAATGATATAGTAAATGTAAAAAGGTAAGATAAGTTAAATAAACCTTATCAAGCCACATATCAGCCTCAATATCAATCTTATCAAGCAAATAGGCCACCCTACAAATGAAATTTCCAAGGACAAGGAAAGGGTAGCCTAACTATAGTAGACAAAACAACTATAATCCAAATGTTTTAGGCTTTTATAACTTCTTGGTTCTTATTTAAAAAAATATGGCTCAAGAGGTTGAAGGGAAAATTCCTTAGAATAAGTCTTTTAGGAAATTCATTGTCCTAACTAATGCTTATAATGAGACTTTCAATGACCAATGGCATCAAGTTATTGCTTATGGATACAATCAAGATCTTATGGCTCAAAACATAAAGATCCCTATGATGATAAAAATAACACAGTATCTAAAAGATTGAGGATATGATCAAGTACCAAAATATCTAGATGTTATAATGGCCATTAGTGAGCAAGAAGAATGTTATGCACTCAATCAATAATCTAGTCTAGCCAAGCATACTTTCTAGTGGAAACTAATACAAGGTTTTAAAAAATGAATATGGATGATAATCAAGAAGCATTTAGAGAACCTCCTATCATTACTCCTTCATTGTCTAAGATTAATGAGCTTGATATCACTCCAAGGGTCCTAGCACCTCTTAAAAATCAAAATTAGAGAAAGGTTTTGATCCACTAAACTCATAAATTCAACAAACAAGAGTAGTGGCCCCCAAAGCTCATGTAAAGGTTGGTGGTCCACCAATCAATATTGTTGAAAAAATGAAAAAGTTCAATGTAAGTGTACTGATGTGGGACATGCTTTCCATGCCCATTCCAGTGGATATCCTTCAAGAAGTTTATCCAAGATAGGTGTTATAACAATTGCAGGTAAATAGCCAAATAAAGAAACTGAGGTCCTCACCAATGTAAACCAAGGTCCTTTGGGAGAAATATCAAGTAAGGTGGTCAAACCTCCTCTATTCTACATTTCATTAATCATTGGTGATTCCTTGGTGCATAATTTCTTGGTAGATAATAGAGATAGCACTTTGGTAATGCCAAAATCTATAATGACCAGCTTGGTTTAATGTATTGACCTTAATATAAATGAGTTATATAACTTGATAGTTCTTCCACAAAACCATCTAGTATCATCAAGGATTTGAGCTTGACCCTGCATGCTTTCCCTAGTGTTTCAATGGTTCAATATGTGTTGATACTTGATATAGATCCTCATTTTTCTCTATGCTTATCTATGGAATTCACAGTCAATATTAGGGGTTATCTAAAATTAGATTAGTCCTACATGGATTTTATAGCAAGGTATGGGACTAAGGTATCAATAAAAGTTGAACCCATGGCACAATTTCACATTAAACCCCTTCAGCTAGATAATGTAAACCTCAATTATATTATCCTTGATGAGGATGAGTTTACAATTGGTCAAGAACTAAATACTTATCTTGAGGAGATTCTAGATTTGTTATTGGATGATTTATGGGGGGATAATCAATTTCTCAACCCTTTGGAAGGTGTTGAGGAAAGAGACATGGGTGTCTATTTGCTATTTGAATAAAATCAACTCATGCCTTCCCTCATTGGATATAAATAAGACCTCAATGGTATGTAGAATTTGTTCTTTGATGGTTCAAGGAGATAAATATGGATTAGGTGTAAGGGCAATGATAGTTTCCCTTTTAGATGGTAAGTTTTTTCTCTTCTTATAGGTTCAATTTTAGTTACTCTTCCAACATATCAGAATATGAAGGCCTAATCCATGGCCTCTAATGGGCTAGTAAGAGGGGAATCAAGTAGTTGAAAGCATATGTGGATAGTGAGCTTATAGTAAACTAAGTTAGGGGCCTAAACATTACAAATAATTTTTTGATGAGGTTCTATGAAAATAGAGTACGGGACCTAATTAAATATTTTGAAGCCTTTAACATTCAAGCTATACCAAGGAACCAAAATCAACATGCTAATAGGTTGGTAGCTATGGGAGCCCAGTTTGATATTTTCAGTAAGCTAAAAGAGGACAAGGTTTAGCCACATCTCAAGGTGGTGGTGAGGCTATCAGTACTAGATAATAAGCCCATTGGTAGGTCTTTGAATATGACAAACAAATTTCTTGTTTCTTACAGTAAGAAGTAGAGCTCTCCTCTATAAACCAAAGTAAATTTCAACATCAGTATGAGGATCAAATTTTTCAATTGAGGTCTAACAAACTACTTAAAGGGTTGGTCACCCTTGCAGGTATTTTCCATGAGGATAGACCATATGAGGAAAGACAAGGCAGTGTTGTCAATTGATGAGGAGAACTATGAAAGAGTCCTTATTTTCAAGGAAAAGTTCTTCAAGCTTGGGAAGGTAAATAATGAGGTAGAAAAGCATGCTTTCATTAAAATTCGTAATGAATATTTGGGAATATAGTGACTTGAAAGGTTTTGATCCAAAGTTAGCCTAGCATACTATAGAACTAGAGTCTAATGCTAAGCCTATGAGGCAAAAACAAAGGCCCATTAATCCCAAAATAGAAGATCTTATGAGGAGAGAGCTAACCAAGTTAATTGAATACAAGATCATCTTTCCCATCAAGCACTCATTATGGGTAGACAATTTGGTGCCTATAAGCAAAATGAATAAGGAGATTAGGCTATGTGTTGAATTTAAATATCTAAATAGGGTCTCCTTGAAGGACCATTACCCTCTACCATCCATGGAGTAGCTTCTTCAAATAGTTATAGTTTTGAAACATTTTTCTCTTTTAGATGGATATTCAAGTTACAAATAAGTGTTGGTAAGAGGAGAAGATCAGTACAAGACTAACTTCACCAATAAATGGGGCACATATGCATACCAAAAAAATGCCTTTTGGCTTATCAAATGATGGAGTCACCTTTCAAAGAGCAATGGAAATGGTCTCCAAGGATTACTGAATCAAATGGTGGTGGTCTACTTGGATGACTTCATGATTTTATTTAAGGAAGCCAAAGAACACATGGACCACATAAGGTTGATCTTTGAGAGATGCAAAGAGTATGTGATCTCTTTAAATCTTAAGAAGTGTGTGTTATCTATGCATGAAGTTAAGTTGTTGGGTCACATTATCTCAAAATAAGGATTAGCTCTTGATCCTAATAAAATAAGTTCTATCTTGGCGTTATCCTTACCCAAGCATAAGAAGGGACTTCAAAGTTTCTTTAGGAAAATAAACTTTGTGAGAAGGTTTACACCTAGTTTTCCAAACTTTCTCAAACCCATCACTGCTATGTTGAAGAAGAACCAAGTGTTCACTTGGTCAAATAAAGGTAAATCAACATTTGAGGCTATTAAGCAAGCCATTGCCTAAGCACCCACATTCATGAATCTTGATTTCTCAAGATACTTCATATTGTATGCTTTTTCCAATATTGAAAATATATTAGCTATGTTGATGCCAAATAATGGTTGAGGACTTGAGCAACCAATAACATTTTTTAGTTAGGGGCTTGAAGGGTATGAAGCAAGGTATACTTTTGTAGAGAAGCAATTCCTTGTAGTGGTAAGAATCCTTAAAAGGTTTAGGCCAATGATCTATAATAGTAAAATCTATCTTCAATGATCTATAATAGTAAAATCTATCTTATGGTGTCTCATCTTAGAGTGAAATACTTCCTTCTTAACAAAGACTTGAATGAAAGGGGAGCTGGCTGGATTACCAAGGTCATGGAGTATGACATGGAGATCAAGGTCACTAAGCTAGTAAGAGGTAAAGGCTTGTGTGAGTATATGGTTGATGACCTTCATGAAGATAAATAGGTTATATTAATAACATAAGATAACTCACAAATACATGCACCTCCACCTCACACTAGTTGGCTCTAAGATATGGCACATTTCTTCATAACAGGTGAGTGCCCATAAGGTATGGATAAGGAAAAAAGAAGGTATTTTAGACTTTAGTCCATACCTTATGCATTGGTTGATGGGGTTTTATTCAAAAGGGACCTCAATGGAGTGATCTCAAGGTATAAAGATGATGACTAAGTGATAAGGCTCTTGGAGCATTTCCATGATGGGCCTATAAGAGGCCATTTTACTCCAAGGACCATAATAGCAAAGATAATGAGGGTTGGTTATTACTAGCCCAATCTCTTCAAATATGTGTATGCATGGGTTATGAAATGCCAAAAGTGTGATTTATATGTGGGAAAGCAAATATTGGTAGCCCTTCCTCTCAACCTAATTTAGGTAGAGTATCCCTTCATGTGATGGGGGCTAGATTTCATAAGAATGATCAACCCTCCATTAACTGCAGGACATAGATGGGTGATTACTACAACTAACTACTTCACCAGGTGGGTAGAAGCCATTGTGTTGAAGGAAGCTAATGAAGGTGCAGTCCTAGACTTCTATTACAACATTGTGACCAAGTTTGGTGTTCCACCCATTATCATTTTTGATAATGCATTAGTATTTCTCAATCTAAAAATGAGTGAATGGGCTCTCAAGATGGGTATCTACCTTAACACCTCCTCTAATTATTATCCATAAAGAAGTGGACTAGCTGAGTCCATAAATAATATTTTGATGAGAAAATTTAGGGGAACTATTGAAGAGAATCAGAGGACATGTCATACCAAATTAAACATAGTCTTGTAGCCTGATAAAGTGACTCCTAAGGCTACCATTGGAAATTCTCCATACATATTGTTATATGGAAGGGAGGCCAAGTTGCCCATTTCCTTTGAGTTGCCTATACTAGAACTAGCCCATTAGCTAGAGTTGATGGAAGATGATCCCATGCATGTGAGACTTTCATAACTCATGGAGCTTGAAGAAATGAGAGACCTTGAAATGAAAATAGTGGAATGACATCAAGTTCAAGTCAAGAAAGACTTTGACAAGAGATCCATAGTAAATGACTTCAAGGAAGGGATATAGTCCTCAAGTGGGATTCAAATAAGGCCACCATAGGAAACCATACCAAATTTGATAGCTTGTGGAGTGGTCCTTATTTTATCCATAGATGCAAACAACATAATGCTTTTTAGCTAGCATAAATATATGGAGAGATATTATCCATCCCAATCAATGGGATTCATCTAAAGTCTTGTTATTAAAAGAGTTTGAAGCCATTATATATAACGTATATTTTGTATAGCTTCTCATGTTTACCTCTAAGTACCTTTTTCACATATTTTTTGGTTGTGTGTTTCCCTTCCCTAAGTACCTTGGTCATAGTGTCTATTTTGTTCTAGTTATCCTTATTTCTTCAAAGTGAGGTTTTAGTTTAGTGAAAATTGACTTGACTCCACTCCCAATGGATGGATTTGATGAGGAAACATGGTCTAGGTTATATTACATCAATAGGCATGCAACCCCTATGAGATACTAAAGATGTTGGACATTTTGGCCCACATATAAAGCTCTTGCATAGTTTGATAAAGTAGTGGATCAAAGGCTTAGAAGAGGATCCAAGCAGGTTTTCAGAACCATAGCAATAGTGTTCAAAGATAAGCCTACAAGCCAAAATGTTAAGTGCAAAATATCTTTCGATTAAGTCTTGACTTATTCATTCTTTTCGACTTTATATGGAGACTAAGGAAAAGATCATTCTTTTAGGCCTTTTCTAAGCTAGTTTCAATTTCCTTTTTGGAAAATTATTCGCATAATTTCCCAAAGGAATTATTTCTTTTTTGGTTAAGTGTTCTCTCTTTGAGAGTTTTGTTTTCGACTAAGTGTTGGAATTCCTTTAGATAATTTTTATGAAGGAAAGGTTCTAAAGGATTATATTTTCAATAAAAGTGACCTAAAAATTTTCTCTGAAGGGTATTTTCTTTAGGAAATGGTCCACTTCCAAATTCTAAAGGGGCACTTGCAGTTTTGTCAAAGGGCACTTCCAAGGGCGAAAAGGGGGTCACTTTCAAAGTCCCAAAGGGTATTTTCCTTTCGAAAGGGACAATTTAAAAAAATATGAAGGGTAATTTCCCTTCAAAAAAATAAAATGAAGAAGTCCAAAAAAGTCCCTTCAATAAGTCTGAAAAAAGTAGGTCAATGGGGAAAAGGTATAGACAAATTGTCTAAAGGAAAAGTCCATTTCTGAAGCCTGAAGGAATTGGACTAGTGAAAATGATCCATAGTCAAAAGGGTGAAACAAATATTTTAAGAGTCAATCCCAAGGGAAAAAATTCTCAAAATAAAGTGGTCATTGTCATTCAAAAACTATCAAAGTGGTCTCCAACTAAATGTAGAAATGATGCATGGTAACATTTTAGGAGTGAGATCCAACAATGTATAATCAAATATTACTTTTAAGATCAATGGTGAGTAGAGGTCAAAGGGGTTAGTGAATCTCAAAGGTGAAAGTGTTCATGACAAGTGTCAAATATTCATTCAACTGGTAGGAGATCAATGACTCATGGGCATCCATGCACAAGTAGATCAACAGACAGGTAAAATAAAGTATGATGTTAATTTTAATCTATAAAGACCATATAAGTCCAAAATAGTAGTAAGGAGCATGCTAGGTTTTAAATACAAGAGATAAAATCATGTACACTTATTTGGAACATGAAACTACCCATGACATGGCTCTCAACTCCAAAAAGGGAAGCCTTGAATGTGTGAAGGGCTTGAGGAGATTTGTGGTGATCTTGGGTAGTTCATCTCATGATCAATGCAGTTACATGTTTTAATTGCAAAAGAACTCAAGGATAATGGTGGTGGTTGTAGCCATTTATGACATCCCTAGTTTTTTCTCATGTAATCACCTTCTTCTCTCATCCTTTTCTACTATATATATAGGCCTTTAATCTTTAAAATGCATCCTTGACTAGTGACAGAGTTACTCTATCAAAATTTCCTTGTAACACTCTCTTGAAGCAATACAAGATAACTTTTTGATTTTAATTGAAGTCAAGTGTGCATTATTGGAGTTTAACTTATAGAATGTATATTTTATCTCATCATCTATGATTTTTATACACACCTCACTTTAGTTTTCTTGGTTTCTTGTAGGTCATGTGATGTGTTAGCCTTTGGTGCCTTTTTGAAGTGTTAAAAGTTATAATGTCTCTCCTATAGACCTATGCATTTTTTACCTTCAAATTACATCCTCCCCTTTGACCCCCACACAACTACTCATGCTTTTGTCTTTGAAATAGGATCAACTAGACTATGTCTTGCTTAAGTTTAGTAGTATTCATTAAGGTTCCCAGTCTAAATGTGGATCAATCTCTATTTGGTGCATCACCTACCTTATCTTAGATTTCCATTTTATGTTATCCTCTTATCCATTTTCCTCAGTTAGTATTATATTTTATCATGGGAAATAAGATTTGAAGTGAAGCATCTAAGGAACCAACCTCATTAAAAATCCTAGAGGTTCAACCTCACTACAAGACACCCATAGCCTGAGGTTATCAAAACACTTGTAGTTAAGAGTGAGAGAGCTTAAGAAACTCTCCCCAAAAGGGTGAAATTCTATTCTAAAATAGGTCATGAATGTCATACCATTCACCAAAGCCATAGGGGGACTATGCATTATGGTGGATTTTCATGACCTCAACCTACTTTCCCAAAAGATGGCTTTCCTCTATCAAGCATCAACTAGTTAGTTGATATTATAGGTGGCCATGAGATGTTATATCGCATGGATGGATTCTCAGGTTACAATTAGATCCTAATTACCCCCGAAGATTAACACAAAACCACCTTTACCACCCCCTAGGGGAACTTTTGTTATAGATTCTTGCCTTTTGTACTAAATAATGTGGGTATAACCTACCAACATGTTATGACTTACATCTTCCATGACCTTATCCACAAGATTTTCAAAGACTATGTAGATGACCTCCTTAAGAAGTCCAAATATTGGAAATACCATCTGTCTATTCTCAAGACTATTTCTGAGTGCCTCATCCATTACCACATCCTCTTTAACCCTAAGAAGTGCATTTTTGGGGTATTTTCAAGAAATATTTTTGGTTTTATTATTACCTTCAGGGAATAGAAGTCAAAACCATCCTTGAAATTCTTCCTCCAATCAACCTTGAGCAACTTCATAGTTTGTAAGGGAAGCTCCAATCCATCCATCATTTTATCTCCCAACTTTTAGACTGATGCCAACCCTTCCATTGTCTTCTAAGGAAGGATGTGTCTTTAAAGTGTAATAAAGACTATCAAAAGGCCTTTGTTTCACTTAAAAATTATATTTTGTCTCCACCTATCCTCACCCCTCCCAAAGATGACCCACATTTCTAACTTTATATCTCCACCATTGACCACTCAATAAGGGTAATGCTTGCTCATCGAGATGAACAACATAAAGAGCAAGCCATCTACTACATTAGTTACATGCTTGTAGAATATGAGACTTAGTATACCCACACTAAGAAACTTTACTTAACTTTAGTATTTCTGCCCAATAAACTTCACCACTATTTTATTGACCATAAAACCTATGTCATAACCAATATCAACCCACTCAATTATATGCAATATAAGCCATACCAAAACTAATGTATGGCCAAGTGGCTCATGAATTTAGTGGAGTTTGACCTTGAGTTCCTTTAGTAAAAGTTAATTAAAGGGCATGTCATCACTAACCAATTGGTTGATGCACCATTATAAGATAATGAACCTCCTCCTCTTGATTTCTCTGATGAGTCCATTGTGACCTTCTCTTAAGTGGAATTCACCTATCAGGTCACCATGTTCTTTGATAGATCAAAGTGTTAATATGGTTGGGGAGCTAGCATCATCTTTATTCCCTTTGATGGTGAGCCTCTTCCTTTGTCTTTCAAGTTTGACTTTGAATGTACCAACAATATGGTTGAGTATGAAGCCTTAGTGATAGGATTTCAAACTACCTTAGCCTTGGGAGTCAAAATAATTGATATGTTTGGTGACTCCCAACTTATGGTCAATCAAATCAATGGCTCTTACCAATGTAATAATGATGTTTTGAAATAGTACAAGAAGCTAGTTGATGAACTCTTAGCATCATTTGAACACTACCACATCCAGTTAACCCCATGATCTACCAACAAGTTTGCCAACACCATGGATTCTGTTACCTCTTAAATCCCATCTGCACCATCTAAATCTAAGTTATCTATCATTATCCATATACTTACCCATCCTTCTTATGTCAAACTAGATTCTCCCACCATATTTAATATGGAAGAGACCCAACCTGACCTTTGGTATCAATAGACCTTCGATTATCTCAACCTTACCATTATTCCTTTTGGGCTCTCTAAGAATAATCAAAGATATTTTATCTAGATTACCTCATATTATACCATTATGGGGGGAAATTCTTTACAAATATGGATTTGATGGTCTCCTCTTCCATTGCCTACATAGTCACAAAGCCTCTCATGCTATCAAATAAATACACGATGGGATCTATGGGGGTATACTTTAGTGGCCTCTCCATAGCTAAACACATTCATTTGCTTACCTATTACTAGCCTACCATTAACTATTATTGTTGTGATGTTGTGAAAAAGTGTGTTAAGTGTCAATAATATCCTAATTTTCATCATGCACCTAGCCATAGTCTTCATGTATCCACTAATTTTTTTCCCTTCTCATAATAGGGTCTGGACCTTATTGGTGAAATTAACCCCTATTCTTTCCATTGAAACCATTCTATCATCACTATAATTGAATATTTTACCAAATTGGTAGAGGTTGTTCCTTTAGTCTCGACCAAATCAGAGAAGATTTTCAACTTTATTAACCATCACATCATCTTTCTCTTTGATCTTCCTCATAAAATTATCACCGACAATGGTAAATATTTTAAGGAAATACAAGTCTAGGGTCATTTTGACACATTCAAGATTATGTTATGTTTATCCTCAGCTTATCACCCTCAAATGAATGGATAGGTTGAGGCCTCTAACAAAACTCTTTACAACATTCTCACTAAAATGGTTAATTCATCTAACTAGGATTGGCATTTATGCATCCCCTTCACCTTATAGGTATATCACACTAGCATTAAATCCCCTATAGGTGATACACCTTTCTCTTTAGTATTTGGAATGGAGGTTATCTTGCCTTTCAAAGTCCAAATCCCATCTCTTCATATATCTCTATAATATCTAATTACTGAGGATGATTATCATCAACACTATTTATCCCAGCTTGAGCTACTTGACGAGTATTGCTTAGCCACCCTTACCCATCTTCATGCCTATCAAGAGCATGTTAAATGTGCCTATAAAAAACACCTTAGAGTTTTATAATTTAACATCATATACCTCATCCTAAAGTAAAATCAATATGTCATCAATATGGAAAAAAGAAAGTGGGGAAATTTTGATTTCAATTAGCTTGGACCCTATATCATAACCCAAAAGTATGGATCAAGAGCTTGCCAATTTTCCTCCCTTGAAGGAATTCCAAAGCCTGAGCCTCTCAATGTTTCATATCTATGTTCATTATTTTGTTAAGAAGGATCAAGTTTACCTTTTGTTTTAACTTAAGCTCATCCCTTACCTTCAACCATATTCATCTCCCTATTTTAGGGGCAACTAATTAAAACTAAATCATGTGATTATCCATCATAGTCATATCCTAATATTGAATAATGGGTACCATGGCTCTACCCATGGCATGATTCTCATGGTAATTTCTACCCCTTTTCACAAGGATGGATCCCCATGATCATTGTCACCTAAACCTCTTTACACCTAATTAACCTTCTTTTGATTTTAATTTTACCTTCATAAAGGTGAACCTCAAAGCCTATATAAGCATGTCTATGTCAATCAAAAACAAAAATCCAAACCAATAAAAATCATGGGTCATTCTTAAGCATTTACAGACTACTCCCTTAAAGGATATCTATTAAAAACATATTTTAAATTTCTCAAAGTAAGGTGGACTACTCTATTGAAGGATAGTTATTAAAGGCATTAGAAAAATCATACAAACTTAGACCACTCCTTTGAAGGATGGTTGAGTAAAGCATTTTTCAAAATAAACAATTTCTTGGAAGCTTCTCACATTGATCAGCTTCCCCACCCCTCCTAAGAAAACAAGCAAAAGATACATTTTCAAACAATAGAAAAATGAAAATAATTTGGAAAGCTACAATTAGATTTCATAAGTAGGCTTCCTACATCAATCAGTCTACACTTTGCATGACATAGACTTGTTTATACTAACTCTTTGAAAACCTATAGAAGAGGAATGCTAGTCTCATAATAATGTTCCATTTTCATCCATCTCCACTTTAGACACTATAAGCAAAGGATTTTGAGCTTAATTGACATTTTAGGGTCATGACACCTTTTTAACCAACTAGCAAACACTAATGTGAAGCATTTAAAGGACTTATTTTCCTTAAGGAAATCCAAATTTAGTTTGTATTTGAGTCCCTGTGAAAGAAGAAGCATCATCCCCTCTTCTTGTCCTCTTGTAACTGATTGATATTTTCAATAATACCTTTTTCTCTTAATTATATCCTTTGGTCTCACATATAATGTTGTTAATTAATTTGCTTCACATGTTTTACCCTAAGTAGAATAACAACAACCATAATCATCACATCATATCAATTTGTGTCATAAACAAACACATAACCATAATCATAACCATCACAAGCATAATAACGCTATAACATCCATGAACAATAAAACAACCAGCCATTTTACACCACATGGCTAAATCTAGACAATGAATCATATAATCATTAAAATTTAGCATGTCATCAACATACATGTCAAAAAGCATAGTCATAAATAAAACATGATACATCATCGCATGCCTAACTAGGTGAGTCTACATCCATATCTCTAACATAAGCATAATCAATATAACATGAGCATAATCAATATAAACATCACATCATAAACATTAACATTAAAGCAAACCATAGACTATGAGTTTGAACAATAAACAAAGATAATATATATATAACTTGTGAGTCAAATAATATCATAATGTATATAATAAATATGCATATATATATATATATATATATATATATATATATATATATATATATATATATATATATATCTCAAAATGCACATCTCACCACATCATCTCATAAGCCAAAATCAAAATGATATACAATAGCATATACTATGTCATGTATATGCCCTTGGGGCACTACTATCTCTTGGTGTACCACTAGGCCCTAGTACCTATCCCCCTATAATACCTATCTATCCACCTATAGATTCTACCCACTAACCTAGTGTCACCATGATAGCACCACCTACCAAACTCATTCTATACTCACACCATCAAGGCTCATCAAGACACCAATTCAAGACTATAGCCTCATAATACCGTAGCCCTCCATGGTGGCTAGGTATCATTCTATGGGGATGGTCTTTAGTGGTCTTGTAGTTGTCATTGATCCTCCTCTCTACCTCAAGGAGTCCCCTTCCTATGTAACCAAGGCTAGTGAGGCTCTAGCCTAGTCCCTATCACCTATAAGTGTAGCCACCTGACCTTATAAAGTAACCACCTAACCATGTAGTGATATGATCTATGCCTATGTTGTGGCTAGCACTAAGAATTCTTGTCCATCTGGGGCAACCCCTTATACCTATTCCCTTTAGCCCCCTCTCCTAGTTGGGTCCACATCCATAGGCCTCCTACCACTATCACCATCACCAAAATATGTTATTGTATATAATGCTTGGTACCATGCCATGTTGTCATATATATAACTTGTATCTTCTATCTATGGCCTAGATGGTAGCTCTTCATGATCTAGAAAAATCCTCATTAGATGTGGCTCTGGTAGAAGGATCTCTACATCCTCCCACCTATACCTAGGAAATGTGCTTAGGATACCCTAAATAAGACCAAACTACTTGCACACCCTATCAAATAGGATGATTTCCACCTCTCCATCCTACCTACCAAGGATCTACCTATAACTCTATAATGATAATGTCTATCACCTGTATTCATCCCACTCTAAAAACCCAACATATGGTCTCCATGTGATGTTTCTAATTACTAGTGTATCTAGTACACCCCTAAACCAATCAACATCATGAGTTCCTCCTCCTACACCTGATGTAGTGAAATCACCTCTCCACCACATGAATCCAACTAGGAACTCTATTTGGGCATAACCTACCTATGACAACCCCATTGGTCTTAGCATCTAAATGTGCTCATAAGTTAAGCAATGTATAACCAATCAACACTAATGCCATATCTCTTGTGGGCCCTAAAACCCCATAACTCCCTATATATATACATATATATATATATATCTGTGTGTGTGTATACATACATATATATACATATATATACATACATATATATACATATATATACATATAGATATATACATATATATATATATATATATATACATATATATATACATATATATATATATACATATATATATATATACATATATATCTGTGTATATGTATATGTATATATATGTATATGTATATATATAAATGTATGTATGTATATGTGTGTATATATACCAACATCATAGGTACCTAGCCAAACATTATCCACCACAACATCTTAACTAAAACCCCCATTAATAAGTATGAGAACCTCCCACTACTTGATTCAAGAAGGGCAAAGCATAAAACTACCATTATCATCATCATCATCACCAATCTCCTCTCACCCCTTACCCTCTGATAGTGTCTACATTAATTGAAACCCCTAGCATTCCACCTAAAACTATCCTAGTCATCTCCATATATAATCTTTAATAGCTCATCTCATTCCTCTCACTCAATGTGGTAAAACATATCACCCCACAGAGGTAGCCAAGTGATCTAGTGCACATCCTCTAGTAAGATCATGAGCTTTCCAGTGGGTAGTAGGAAAGTGTTCATGGATGAATCCCATATCTCAATGAGGGCCATAATCATGGACACATCATGGGGCACATACTGGTAGTGCCTCATCACTCTAATGCTAACCTCCTCCATATGTGCCCAATTGTGATCCTCTAGGAAGATGTGTGGCACTAAATCATGCATTTGTATCTTCTCCTAGGCTTGAAATGTTTGGTAAACAATAAAAACTTAGTTATCTAATCTATTTTTGACTACCTACATTACCCCTCTACCTTATTTATCACCGTTCACATTTATGCTTACCCACTAAATCTACCCTCTAACCTATAAGGTCAAGATCAACCCACCAAACAACATCTAAACCTCCCTAAAAACTTTAAACAAATTCAAAACCTATCTTTTAAAATTGGGAAACCACTGATAGTCATGGTGACCACTAATGGTTAGATGTCCTCTTTCTTACAAATTTCAACCATTAGCGATCAAACCTAATCATTAATGGTCACTATGGGTGTTTTATGAATGGAACACTCAACCCTCCACCCTACCCATAATTACTACAAAACCAAAAATTACCCAAAATATTATCTTTGCATTGCTACCCCAACCTACCCCTAATGAGCCTACCCTCCCCAATTTGAGAATCAACTACCCATTTTACCAAAACCAAACCCTACTTAGGGAATACAAAGGCAAAACCTTAGATTAGCCCCCAATAATCAAGAAGCTAATTACAAAGCATTTAAAATTACAAAACCAAACTACCTTATCAATTTAAGGATGCCCCCTACCTCATTCCTTGACTACCATCAAGGAATAATCTTGGGACCCCCTACCTAGCCACATCTCCATCCATGCTACATCTTGGATCAATCACTTTCAATCAACTTTTTAGGATTAGGAGCATAATTGATTACCTTGTATAAGCGACTAAACATGGAATTTAACTAGAAGTAACAAGTAACAAGAAATCAGTAACAACACAGAATTTGAGAGACAATACAATCTTATATTCAACTCATCCAGAAAGAAAATACAATCAAGAAGATGCCACACTCTTCTCACACCTATGAGGCTTCCCACACCTCTAGGGCTTCCAATAATTCTCAATCAAGAGTTCTCTCTCTCAATTACGATCACGACAATCAACTCAAACATAGAGTTTTTGTTCACCTTCAACCAGTTAGTAAAAATACTACCAGTACACAAGTACTCAAAGTACTTCAAGCAGATCTCCCATGAACTTGCAACAACCTGCAAATCAAATGATCTTACTTACCATGTAGATCTACTCCCTGATCTTGCAACAACCTATAGATCACCCTAATCTTACACACCATGGAAGAACCCCTGTGATTCCACCATCAGAAGAACTCTTCTAGTTATACACTTTACAATACAGCCCCATGGGTATATTAAATATATCCCATGCATACAATGATTAAACAAGTGGCTCAAGACTAAAATTAGTCTTTACATGCAAACAACTGGTTCAACAAACTAACTGTTCATGCAACAAATAGTTTTGGAACTACACAAGTGATCGACGTCGGTCCCTATCCATCTGTCCTGACTGATGTTAGTTGCCTTTTGTTGACCCCTAATCGATGTCGGTTGGCCTGCTGACATCGGTTGGCCTACCAACGTCAGTGACTGTGACACTCAGCAACCTCCATGTTTGCATCTGGGTGAAGCTTTTAACTCCACAACCTAACACAACTTAGTCCTCCTCATCAACCTCACCCACTAGTAAGTACTCACTATCAACAAATCTTTCCCAAGTATGACAAAACCTAGGGATCCAAAGTCAACCAAAGGTAAATGTTCAAATGAGAAAAAAATGTTTCACTTTTTACTTTTAACCATGGTTTTTTAGGGTTTTCACCTTAACCATAGATGGTTAGGGTAACCATCAATGGTTTCCCTTATACACCCTAACCATTGATGGTTAGGATGCTCCCTTTTTGGCTCTTGCCTTCAGCACCTCTTTTAAAAGTGGACCCAAATCCAAAAACCCACCCATGAAGACTACACTCTCTACCCACCCTAACCACCTCAGCATCTCACCATTGGTCTATTTAAACCCAACTGACATGCATTTTGTGATAACATTTTCTTGGTCCTTTAACCATAGCAACAACATTACCATGTTGACAACTTTTTTACCTTGTGTCACCTAGTGCATACCCAACTCACTTGGTGTCTTCTTAGGATCACTTCCTACCTTGGATACCCATGACACTTAGGCCATTTGTGTTTTCACTAGGAGCACTTCATACCTTGGATACGTATTGATAGATATACATAGCCTAAGATACTTTCCTTTACAAGTGTACCCAATTACCACACCTAAATATGATCATATGGTCTACTTGTCACTTGTCCTTCTGGCATTAACCTTTATTTTTAACAACTATGATAAACTAGTCAATACACAATCTTGGCTATCACACTTTTTGTCATACTTTGTGAGATTGTTTTCACTTCATTACCCAACCTATTACCCACCTTCATGATATCTACCTTCATCATCACCTTCATATACCTTATCAAACCTGTATCCAATTTGTTTTACCTCATCAACTCTTATTTTGAGGGGGAACACCTCCTCCCATTCTCAAGGCAACTAGACCTTCAACCAATAATATATATTTGTTTTTCATCTTGTTGATTCAAATTTTTATAAAAAAAAGGGTAAAATGTAGACACCATAAATCTACATACCATATTTCAAACATTGAAATTCACCTAGACCACCTTAGGACCCCCTTAGGCCCCACATTGAACTTCTTGACCCCTAACTCAACCTAGACCATTTAACCTAAGTTAGTTGACCTACTAGATAATACCCACATTTTAACCAACCTTGCCTTTGATCTTTGATTGTCAATAGTTAGGGTGACTATTGATGGACATCTTGACCATCAACAGTCAATATCCACTATCCTAAGCACTAACATGCAAGCATCTACCTTAATTTTCTAAAAATAACTTATATAAATCCATGTGTGAGTTATTTCATGTGTGAGTTATAATTAGAAGGCCCAGCTAATGTCTTGTCATACCTATCCATCCTTTCCTATAAGAAGAGAGGAGTAGGAGGTGAAAGGGACCGCATCCATAACTATCAAGAAATTTTTCATCCAAATATTTCTTCAGCATGTGTTCTAACAATCCAATGATCTAGCCATCATGATAGACAACAAACTTGCCACCACCCCTCAATCAATAGCCAACTAATGTTACTCTACTAAAATCATTTTAGACTCTATCAATGAGCTAACCACCTCAACTAGTCATCCCATCAATCTTATACAAGGTAAGTATTTGTTATTTAGTACTAATTTACTTTATTTCTATTTTAAAATCAGCCTAGTGCCAATCCACCTCTTGAAATTTCCTTCTATAATCTTATCAACCATCCATTTATTATCTACAACCTACACATAGTAACCTCTAATAGTTAGTTTGACTATCGATGGTCTTTCTAACTATCGATAGTTTCCTCAACCATCGACGATCACCTTAACTATCGATGGTCACATCAATTATTCATGGTCACTGTGGTAGAAAATAAAAAGTTATTTTCACCCTCTTACCCTTAACTAAATCTAATTTTCTATGTCCTTACCTATTCACATACCCCTAGCTGATTTTATAAAGCACACTTAATCTATTTAGAATTAATATTGACTTGATTATTGATATATTAGTCATTTCTAACCTACTTTTTTATCAATCATTTATTATGTTTAATTTTAGTACCTTTTGATTATTTATGCAAGTACTTTATATTATGTTTTCTAAACTTAATTGTTTAAAACATGTGGATTGACATCCCCTAAGGAAGCTCTTTATTTTAGGATCTATCTAACATTAGGTAATCTACCCAATTATCTATTTAACCAACCATTTTATTCAGTGTTATCTTATTTACATGTCATCCTCCCAAGCCAAAGAGGACTTATTAATAATCATCTGATTCAATACATGCACAAGTAAACAAGTTTTTCAACCATATCCATATTTAGTTACATATTCTTCCTTTCTCAAAATATAAGTTAAAATTCACTATAAAAAAAACCTTGCAACTATCCTCTGTAGGCTTGCATCAATCTTCTTTAAGCCTGATCCATACATTGTATACTCTACACATGCCAAATAGAGGATAATTTAGGTGACTATGAGACCTAGAGAGACCATCAAGACCATTTCCAAACTCAATTACCTCATTTTAAGGCATTTGTGTTCAAAATTCTTTCATTGGGTCCTTGTTAGTGTTTAAGAAGAGTTTTAATGACCTATATCTAAAAATGGCTCATAAAGTATAGGCCTTAGATGCAAATATTATTGCCATGCATGTTGAGCCCATAGACCAATTCAAAACTCCTACACAACTCCAAATCCCATGTACCTTTTATAGTGATTTATGAGTGAAATTTGGTATCCTTTGAGTATTTGTTAAGCATTCTAGGTTGGTTAATAGTGTTAGGGATTGTTCATAGAATTGAGATCCTAAATTAAACTCTCTCTTTTATGAATATTAATTACATATGGTTCCCCAACTTTCCCTAAGAGCAATATTCCCCACTCATCTTACCATGTAAGATATGAGCATTTGAGTTGGTATCTTGAAATGGTAGACTCAGGTGATGGAGCTCAAGAGGGGTAATGAGACCAGATCAACCACTTACCTACCTTCTATATAAAATACCTTCCTTATGTCCTATATCATCATCAAACACTTTTTTATGACCTTAAGTCAACTTGGGGGGTTTGAATATGTTACAAGGAGGGAGTTGGGGTTTTGGGACTTAAGAAGGGTTTTAGGCCTTATAGGCCTAAGTTAAGCCTTGAGACCTTAAGCCACATGTAGATGAATTGATGACTTATAGCTTATATTAGCATAATTCTCCATATAATTTCAAACTTTTACATTTTTCCTCAACTACTTAGACTCCCATATTTATCTTATTATCTTCTGGGTCTACCATGATTACCCTTAGCCATGTTTGAGTGTTTGAATTAGTTGGTAGTAGAGGCATGCATAGGAATTGTGTCTCTCTTTATTTACTATTGATAGGGTTAGGATATCATGTAACATGATCTAAGGATTTTATAAAACCCTTTGAATTGGGCATCCCTTAACTCTATTCTCTAAGCTCCTTTCACAGTCATGCATATATGATTGTGTCATGGATGTCTAATCAAAATTAGGTAGCTTCCTCAAAATTATATCTACCTTTATGGATCTTGAAGAGGATAGATTCCATCAAATGGGTTCATCTAAGAATTTTTTATAGTGTTATCAAGTAAATTAGATACCCCAACTGACTAGGTAGACTTACATGTACTTAAGGCACTATTCATGCTTGAGTTAGCTTGTTTTGGCTATCACTTTAATTCTCCTTTGCTTATAAACACATAGTTTACATGTCCTACCACTTTGCTTGATATTTATATCCCATATGCATATAAAATCTCACATTAAAGGTTGGATTTAGACTTCATGTAGTTATGTAGGTGGTGGTCTAGGTGTTTAACTATTAAGGGGTTTCTTACACATTCCCACAAGTAAGAGGAGGGATTAAATACTATGTTGTTAAAATAGTTGACCACTCTTTAATCCCAAACACCCTCTTAAGGTAGTCAATTTAAAAATAATATTGTACTCTTTAGATTATTTCTAGGTTTAGCTATTGATGAATGATTTTTGGAAACCCTTTGGAGATTGGGCTTGAGTTGATCTTTTGAGCTTGGTCATAGCTTCTCAATAGTATTCATATTTTAATAGACCCATTTTCTCATAGTCCCATTGTCTATTCATGGTATTATCTAGGGTTTTATTCTCATTTCACCATTAGGCTTGTGTAGGAGAACTTAGACCTATGGATGCTTTCATATAGTCTTATGAAGTTCTAATCTTGGAAATCAAGGCTTATTATGGGGTAGAAATAACTTGATAATGACATTACATAATAGATGAATTTTGATAGGTTTCATATAGACAATTAATTCTTGTTCAATACCACCTATGGGGAACTTAGACACCCTTATATATATACTCAATAAGGAAAAACATTTGGAGATAACTAATCAGATGTATGAAGGGAGAAAATGAAACCTAGAATTTTTACAAAAACCATAAACAATGCTACTGAACCTTAAACATTGCTAAAGAGGTTTATAAAAGCATTGAGAGCTAATTCATGATTTCTTGGTCTTTAGAGCCATAATGAGGATTATTACTTCTAAGAGATGGACTCCTCCACATGTGTATAACACCTCTAATTTCCCCATAGTATTCTAATAATCTTTAACAACCATCAACTATAAACACCCTGATCACACTTGCAATGTAGATCAAATTACACAGGTAGTTCCTCTTGAAGACTATATCTTGGAAGACTTAAATTTTAATTTATGACCTAATTTTCATAATGAATAAATAAGACATGAATGATTCTAATAAAACCATCATCCAACCTCAAACCACTACTTATTTTTAGATATATGCATTGAAGGTTCTTCATCATCAAGAAAATATTGCCTACAACCTTTAAATTTTGACAACCTAGAGGTTTCTTGGTCCCATGGGATCACACATGTTGAACAGGGGTAGATAATGCAATGTCAGATCCTTGAGGACTTATATAAGACATATATAATCATCATTTTCATAAAACAAATAATAAATTCACTAAAACCATTCTAAGATTGACCCTATGTAGATACATAAGACCATTTTGACTACCTAGGTTATTAAACATTGTTCATAGAGCATGGGTCATCAATATATATACTAATCCTAAGGATTGGAAGAACACTATAACCCCTTCATCTGGGCAATATCTTTGGTCACCATTTTCTCTCTCTTATATGTATTGAGCAAGAATTTTAAAGGCTATCCTAGGCTGCCAAGAAGAGAGATGAAGAGAAGGGGATGGTTTTTTTTATATTTTTGAATCTAAAAATCATGAATTCTCATACATGATGTCTACACTAAGTTACCCATAAATATTATTTACTTATTCTAACCATGGAAATATTGTATGAGTCTATACAAACCTGAAAATGCTTATAAAACACCATTTCCATGCATTTTCTCAAGTTTTAGATCTTGAAATGCTTTTGGTGGGTAGGATGAGGGAAATGAGGAGTTAGGAAATTCTTTAAAATAGGGATTATAGTTTGAAGGAAGGATAAAATCCATTTTTCACACATGTCGGCCCCCTCAATGGTGCATAAAAGTGTTTGACTTCTAAAAGGATACCCTTTTGCATATTAAAACATTCTATCATGGCACTATGGTGATAATGGGACCCCTTTAAATGCATTTTACCTTTGATAAGGATTTAATGGTGACCTAGGGGCCATATTAATACTATTAACATGGGGTGACTCTAAAGGTAATATACATGGTCTGAAGTGAAATTTAAATTATATATTACTTTAGTATTTGCTAAAAGACCTTAAAACATGCTAAGGTTTAAATCAAGATGACCAAATTCTCTTTATATCAGCTCTAATCCATTGATTTTACTATATCTTGTAGGTTCTTAACATGCTTAGATGAATTACCAATAGGCCATGAACTACAACATTTGAGACATCTTTAATAGGAGTGATTTTAGATTATTAGTATCACTCTAACACTTGTTATGGACCATTCTAGATAGTTATCACAAAGTGGACACTTGACACAAGCTCAAACAAGGTGAAAATATGACCACCATGACACTCCTTAACATAGTACAACACTTGAACATGCTACCTCTAACTTGCTGAAAAGTGACCATTCTTTAAATTGCCTTGACACTTCAAAACACATAATAGGGTAACCAAGGATGAGCTCAGGTGCTCATGGGCATAGGGTGACCATTTCTAAGCCCAAGGGAAGAAATAAGTCAACAATTATGTGTCATAATAATCATTTCAACTGTCTCATTTGGGGTCAATACCATCATCTTAGATTTTGGGGTTGGTTTTGGTTATTGGATCAGTATATATGTATGGTTCATATTTCATTCATATCATATACACTTTATTACCTCTACTTTCACTCACATTTTTCCATTAAGTCCATTTGGGAGAGTAATTGGTTTAGAAACTTATCTTTATGAGCCTTTTCTTGTGGTGTAATTGAAGCTATATATGAGGATTCATTGGGATTTCCTAAATAAGGATATATTAGGTCTTCATTTAACCATTTAAGGTCTTCAACCTATGACATTATCTTGTAAATCTCCACTTGATCAAAGAGGGATATTTAAGTGTTGATATGTCTATCCAAAGCTAAGTATATTTTATCCTTATACACTTTCATATGTTACTTATTAGATTATATGTTTCATATTACTTTTTAGATACATGTATGTGTACCATTGTTTAGGCCTTCTCCACATTGAATAAGATGATGTGGCTATACTCTTTATTATACTTTACATAATCAATTTAGGTTTCTTATACCCATGTTTAGTTGACCATGCTACCTTAACTTTTATAATAATTACAACCCATCATTAGTTTAGCTTAGTATAATCACTTATTGTATAATAATAATATATCTTTATTGAGTTATTATAGAGACACATCTTTGTGACATAATCTTACGCTTTGGAATCTTTTCATATTAAAACACATTATAGGAAACCATATATTATATCTATGTAATTAATCTAGTCCTTACCTAATCATCCAAGTATCTTAGGATCTTTTTGATTGACCATATTCAAGTCCTATTCTATTGAGATAAAGAGGATAGTTGTGGGTCTTCTTAGACCATGCATATAAGATGAAATGAATTTAAATGGATTGTTTGAACATGGAAGGAGTGAAATTTTTCCTAATAGGTATGATGTAGACAAGGATAAAGAATAAAATTTGTGAAACTTTAATGTCACAGAAAAACTAATCTAATGAGAGGTAGTGCATTCCATTAAGGGTGAGGGAAAAAAATATATAAATTTCATTTTGAGAAAATGATTGGGAATGCCGATATAAAACATTATATAATACGGAACCAACTATATAATATTAGATGTAAACATAGGTTTCATATGTTATACAAGTATTGCAATATAATGAAGATATATTTTCCACCAAATGTAGTGAAGTTAAAGGTGTAGACATTTCATGAGAGGAAATACTTATTGAGTAACAATAATAACTAATAAAAATCTAACTCTATAGGTTAAAATTCATTATGAAAATTAAGGTAAATTAGGATATCAATGTCATGTTTAGTCCTAGATCATTTATCTCATATAAAAGTTATATTTTGAAATTCCCATGTTAGTGTAGAAAAAGAAAATAGCGGGGAACAAATTTTTTGGGGACTATCCTTCACTAAATGATGCTTTTATTGATGGCCCATTTCTTATACCATGCATTAATCAAGTTATATAATCCATCACAAGGAATGAATATTATTCCTTCATATATGGGTTTATTAGATACCATTAAATTGTCATTGTAACAAAGGATTAATAAAAAAAATACCTTCATAATATAGATAGATATTTTACCTATAGGATAATTTTTCCTGATATAAATATTCAACATTATTATTTTCTAAAGCTATGATTACTACATCCAAAAAATTCATCCATTATTTACTATAGGTATAGTTAGATGATTGGTTAGTATTATAATATTTCCAATGACACTCATTAAATCTATGACTAATGTTGAAAATGTGTTGAGTGCTACAAATTTCTATAGATTTGAAAAAATTATTATTATTCACATCCTTTGGCATGCTCATATGATATGGGGTGTGAATTTAAGGTATTATAATAAATCAAGCAAAGATCATAGTCATTTTAGTGATCAATCCACAAACTAATCCATTCAACATCTAATCATCTATGGGACACATAAGATACTATCATAAATTCATTCATGGATATGTTGATAATGTAGAAACTATGGATAAATTTATGCATGAATATAAATAGTTTAAATTAACTCCAAAATTCCATGTTAAGTTCATAGGATTTAAGTAACAATTGGTATATCTAGAATATTAGTTTTTTCTTATTCGAACAAGATATTCCATGTTCATGTCAATAATCTAGGTTGGTGATTGAATCTATACTTCCAAGATAATGATAATTGGACCATAATATTAATTATATAAGTTTAAATCTTTTTTATTAAAATAACTACACCATAATTGAAAAAAAAATCCTTACCTATGGTGTTGGTAGTTTAAATTATTTGGCATTACTTATTGGATACTCCATTTTTTTTTCATGGATCACTAGGTAATGTAAAATTTGGTGAAAACCCCATTAATGAGATGCATTATTTCAACATGGATAATTATTTTACAATAGTATGAATTCAAAATCAATGTGAATCTAGGATAGGATTATTTGACACTAGACCATCTTAGGTGGATCTAAATAAGTGATGAGATTGAGAAGTTTTATGATTATTTCTTATATTTACATTTTTTTGGGTAAATATGGTCCAAGAATAATTGGAAGATATCATTTGTTTTCTAAAAAATGGTACATTCCCATAAAATTAAATTGAGTAATACAAAAATCAACTAATATCAATAACCTTAACATTCAACATTATTAATGGATTCCTTTACAATATAGGTAAATGTGATGTCATTCACATGATGGATTTGGAATATGAAAAATAAAAGATGTATATCAATCTCATCAAGTGGTACTAGATGCCATTTTTAAAGAGAAATAGTTGTGAGGAAGGTAATTGATAATGAACTATTATGGCCTATTTACTTGAGGATGTTCATCAAGTTGTAAATAATTATGATGTTTGTTAATGCACTGGTAAACTAAATTAAAGAGATGAAATTACACTAAATCTAATTATTTTTATGTGATGTAGATGTAGATGTTCCTCTCCTTTAGTCTTATTCTTGTTCTTTAGACCAAACACTCTAGGTTTTTCACCCCTTCTACTAGCCATATTTTCACTATTTTATTAATGGTATGGAAAAAGTAAAATGTTTTAAGAGAAACCAAATATATTTATGAGTAAAATTTATTTTTACCCACATGTGGTCCAAATTTCAAGAATTAGTTCCACGTTTTGAACCACTTTCAAAGCATTAGTCTTTCCCAATTAGGCCTCCTCAGGCTTAAAGATAAGATAGTCAGCAAAAGACCATAATATTATATTCCTACACTCCTAAAACCTTGAAAATATGTTATATCACCTCAAATAGGATTTGAGTACAAATTTTGGTTGAATTTTCAAAGTTATAATGCAAGATATTTCTAAAACCCTAGTTTAGGGCTTCTTGGTCACTGTTACTACCTGAAAGTAGTCAAAAATAAATTGTGAACTACTAGAAGGGTTTCAACAATCCAAAATAGGTTTGA
This sequence comes from Torreya grandis, assembly GCA_037957365.1. Lineage (NCBI taxonomy): Eukaryota > Viridiplantae > Streptophyta > Pinopsida > Cupressales > Taxaceae > Torreya > Torreya grandis. The sequence continues at coordinate 54,775 of JARHVA010007658.1, read as the reverse complement.
TATTTATATCCTAACCCAAAGTAATTTTTACAAACATTATTTACTCACTATCAATCCATTTTCATAGGTTTCTAATGATAATTTCTCATGACTATGTAGACAAACATGTACGTATAGGTATATGTATTTGTCAAGATGGTTATAATGCATAAAAATCTAGAAAAAGTGTCAAGAAAATTTATAAATATGTTAAAAACAATCACCTTAATATCTCAAATCACTTGGTCATTAGTTTATGGATCACTTACTTTAAGAAGCACAGTCACCATTCAACCATACAAAACTTATTATAGGATATAAGGTTTCTAAACCAAGTTCCAAGCATAAAAAATATTATTATGTCCTTACTTAGAGAATTAAAACTCTTTAAATAATATAAAACAACTATAGATGAATTTAGAACATAATTCAAATTGAACCAATGATCATTGGTTCAAAAAGTATACACATAGACTACACATAACAAAAAGGATCCCCAAAATAGGGGTCTGTTTGATATACTTATTGAACAATGAATGGATGGATTATATATTTCTTATAATTTTAAACTCAAATCACACTCAAAGATAATTCAATATCCTTTTTCATAATTAACTAATTTCATTTGTTATCAACCTTGAGAATATAGTCTGCAATAGATAACACCAAAACAGGGGTCTCAATCTTTATTCTTCAAGAATAAGGCTTTCTCTTTTCTTCCTTCAAGTAATATCTCCAACCAAAACATGAAATAAATATCTAAATTTGAAATTATTACCTTTTCTTTTAAAGTAACCGAGTGTAACTACATTAGAGGAGTCTTGTTAATGATTACATGATAATTTGGAAAGGTGACAAAACATCCAAGTTCATTTTCAAAGAATGTATCACTTTTTGGTCCTTGTTCATGATTAAATAGATCTATAAAGACATTTCAAACACGTTTACATTCTTTTTACAACCTTACCTTACCCTTGCAAGTCCTAAACACACAAGTAAATTCAAAAAAATTAACATATTAGTTTTGGCTGGAAAAGCAAATTTTAAAATTTAAACAACCTAGATGCACTTCTAAACTACCAAATTGAAACATAAGCATGATTGGGGTCTTCTAAGACCATACAAGTAATAATTCAACCTACATTAATGTAAAAAACCAAAAATTTACAAAATTTTCTCCCTAAGAGTGATGCTTCTGCATCATACTCCCAAAAAAAGGAAAAAGAACTCATGGATTGCTATCCATGAGTGGTTTAAAATTAATCCCTCATTTTTTTTATGTCATTATCAGTCATACACATGTCATATTATGCTACATGATTCTTCCATTTTACTAGATACTTGAAATACTACTTGTCTCTAGTCTTCTTGATCACTTATTTGTCCAAAATGCACTCTATCTCCTCCAACTTGGCCTTAGGTAGTTATCTTACCCAATTTGGACCTGTTGTAGTTGTATCATATGCTATTTTTCCTCATTCATATCATTATTTATAAGGGTACAAGTTTTAAACATTAAATATAAGTGAAATTCCAACTCCACTAGGAAGCTCCAATTCATATGCATTATTTGCAAACTTTTTAAGAATATTACAAGGACCTATCTTATTCATATTCAACTTATTTTATTCATGAATTAGGTAGATTTACTTATTTATATGAGATAGGACTATGTACTCCACCTATAAATTTACTTATCTTCTACTCAAATCTACATATTTTTTTATATTTGTCAACACTAGTCTCCAGATTATTTCTCATCTATTCATGTACCTCTTTCATTTACATTGCAAAATCCTCACCTTTAGCACTTCTCTTATCCATATGGTTGATGTCTCTAACCTCAAATACACCTATAGGTTGCATGCCATAGATCACCTGGAATGGACTCATACCAATGCTACTATTGGTAGAATCATTGTAATCAAACTCTACTTGAGGTATCACAAGATCCCACTATTTGGTATGGTCCTTAGAGAAACACTTTAACAATTTCCCTAAGATTATATTCACCACCTTAGCTTGCCCATATTTCTAAGGGTAGTAAGCTGAAATAAAACTCAAATTTATGCCTAGCTTCTTCCACAATGTTCTCCATAAGTGACCAAGAAACTTGGTGTCCCTATCAAAAAAAATGTTCATGGGTAGTGCATGAAGTCTCACTACATTCTTGAAAAAAAATTAGCCACATATGTTGCATCATTAGTAGTTATACATGGTATGGAATGTGCCATTTTAGAGAATCTACCAATAACTACAAAAAAGAAATCAAAACCCCTTTGTGTCCTAGGCAATCCCATCATAAAATCCATACTTATGGATTCCAAGGCCTATTTGGGACTGGTAGGGGATGATATGAACCTACATTAGTGCTTTTACCCTTGGCTAATTGAAAAAAAAATCCTCTCTACATACCTTTGCTTGCATTCTAGGCCAATAATAGTGCCTAGTGAACAACTCCAATGTCTTTTCAATCCCAAAATGGCCTACCATACTTCCACTATGATTCTATTATATTATATTTCCTCTTATAGAGATTTTGGGCACACATATGTATACTCCTTTGAATATAAATCCATCTTGAAGTACATATTCTAATCATGGCTCCTTGTTTAGTGTACTTGGGTGCTTTCATGCATGGTATGCTTACTTGAAGTCTTCATCGTCCTTATAAAAATATTTGTGTGCCTCAATCTCAACACTTTATAATTAAATATCATGCACCAATAAGACTCTCTTACTCAATTCATTTTCAACCTTATTGCTTTGTCCTTGTTTATGCTTGATGGTGAAAGTGAAAATTTATATGTACTCCACCCATTTCATGTATTTGGTTCAAATTAGGCTGATTAGAGATGAATTAAAGTGTATGGTTGTCTATGTACACTATGAATTCCTTTGGCATGAGATAATGCCTCCATTTATTTAATGCTTGCATCATTGCATAAAACTCCATTTCATAGGATGATTACTTCTCCTTGGCATCATTCAAATTTTCAATAAATTAGGCTATAGGTCTACCCTCTTGGCTTAGGATAGCCCCTATGGCTACACCACTTATATTATACTCTATCTGGAACACCTTGTTAAAATCTAGCAATGCTAGTATGGGCTAACCCATGATTATTTTCTTCAAGTATTGGAAACTCTTATTAGCCTTTTCATTCAACATAAAAAAATTCTTATCTCCCTTGATGGTTTCAATGATGGGAGGACATATTCCACTAAAAATTCTTATAAAATTTTTATAGAAACTTTCTAGACCATGAAAACTCCTTACCTTTCTTGCTATCCTAGGTGTTGGCCACTCCATGATTGCATTCACCTTATTTTTGTCCATTTTTAGCATGCCTAGTGATATAAAAAATCCAAGGTATATAATCTCTCTTTTCATTAAATAAAACTTCTTGAGGTTAATCAATAACCTCTCTTCTTGCATCCTTCTCATAACCAACTCCAAATGGTGAAGATATTCCTCCTTATTTTGGATGTAGATTAGTATATCATCTAGGTAAACCACTATAAAATTTCCTATGAAATATTTTAGTAACTCATTCATTAGTCTCATAAAATTACTATTTACATTGGTCAAACCAATTGTAATGACCATACAAACCTTAATTTGTCTTGAAATCAATCTTTGACTCATCACCTTGACTGATTCTTATCTGGGAATATCCACTCTTGAGTTCTATCTTGGATTAGTATCTTTCCCCACTTAATAAATACATAAAATCCTCCATCCTAGGAAGTGGAAATATATACCTTATGGTGATCTTATTGATGGCCTTGGAATGAATACACATTCTCCACTCACCTTCCTTATTTGGCACCTACACTATGGGTACTACATATGGACTCAAGAACTATTTCATAAACCCTTTGTCAAACAAATCCTACACTTATATTTTGATATCAACAATCTATTATGGGGTCATATTATATGCAACCTTACTAGGTAGACTTGTTCTAGTTACAAAATCTATATGGTGTGTTACATTCTTCATAGGTGGTAATGTATTGGGTAGCTCATCAACAACTATGTCTACATACTTATCCAACATTTCTTGAATCTCTATGGGTAGATCATTTATTTTAGTGGCTATCATAATAGTTTTAAGCCTAATTACCAAAATAAATCCTATTTCTTCTTTATGCATGGCATTCAAAAACTCTTTTCCACTTACTAACATCACATGTGAACCAGCTTCTTGACCACTCTCCTCATCCTTCAAGGGAAACAAAGTATGACTAAATCCATTCTTCATCAAAGTGTACATATTCCTTCTTCCATCATGAGTAATTTGCCTATAATATTGTCAAGGCCTTACAAGAAGCACATGGAACACATCCATGGGAATGAAATCATAAAACACCTTGTCTTTATAGCTTCCAATTTAAACCTCTACCCAACTTTGTTCACTCACCAAGACTTTTTGTTCCTTATTTAACCATGACACCTTATATGGAGTGGGGTGAGGTAATTTATTTAGCCCAAGCTTGTTAACCATTTATATTAAAACACGATTATTTATACTTCATAAATTAATGACAATTTTGTAACACTTACCTTGGCATTTACATGATGTTTTGAAGAGAGTTTTCCTTTGTGTTATATCCTTATCTTTGGGTTACTTGATTAGATACATCCTCATGAGCAATGATTATCTGACTCCAGGCTCTTCCATGTGTGATGGAGAGCAAACACTCTCTTCCTTACCTCTTTGTGCAATCTGATTTTTCCTTTTATTTCTTGGGATTATTGATGGCTAGTCCTTTGGACATTCCCATTTCTTATGCCCAGTGAACTTACTTCACTTAAAACACGTTCCTATAAATCTAATTGTTCCTCTACCCCTTGATGAATAACCACCTCTATTGAAAGGTCTCCTACCTCTAAATCCACCCATAGAATTAGTGGACCGCTCTTGTGAATTGATTGATTCACCTTGATGGTTTATTTTTGAGAAATTTCTTCCCCCTTTTATCCTCTACCTCTAAAATTTATGCCCCTTCCTCTATTCTTATAATTATGTTTCTTATTTAGCTTGTCTTCAGCTTTGAGTGCAAATTGGCATCACTCCTCTAGTGTTCTTAGACTAACAAGTGTTAGTTCATCTTGTAGGTTATACATGAGGCTATTTAAGTACCTTTAAATATTCTATTTGTCTTCCTCAACATGACCTAACCTAATGGTAATCTTATAAATCTCCTCGGTATATGCCTTCATAATCATTTCCTTTTGCTTCAAATTTTTCAAATGTCTAAAAATGTTTGTCTCATAGTCACCTGGTAAGAATTTACCTTTGAGCTTGGTAACCATTCTATCCCAATAAGTTATCTTTTTCTTCCCTTTTTTTATTCTATCATCTTGTGTGAAGTCCTAATATAATGAAGCATGCCCTTTTAGTTTGGTTGTTGGAAACTAGACTTTCTTATCATCAAGTACCTCCTCATACTCAAAATAGTTATCTAACTTATTCACCCAATCCATGAGTTAATTTACATCAATACCACCTACATAGGTTTGTAATTACACCTTTGGTTTGGACCCTCAACTCATGATCACCTTCATGAGTCTCTCTACACCTTGATCTTCAAGTCCTTTAACTATATCTTCTCCCTCTACTTCATCTTGGTCTTGTGGCTCATCTTCCCTGTCACTCAAGTCCCTTGTCGGGACTCATCTTCTTTGGTTTCATTCCAAAATAGTTATTATATCATCCACTATCACTTTAATATCCCTCAAATCTACCAACACAACATCTTGTTTCCCTTGGTTAATTACAACACCTCCTTTGTTTCTCTTAGGTGGCATTATGAACCTTGTCCAAGTAATCTATCAAACAAGTACATGTTGTTCACTTCTCCAAATAATATTATCTCTCCCATTTATTCTCGAGTATTTATACCTATCTATGATACTAAAAGGATGTATAGGTTCCTCTCCTTTAGTCTTATTCTTGTTTCTTAGACCAAACTCACTAGGTTCTTTGCTCCTTCTACTAGCCCTATTTTATTGATGGTACCAAAAAAATACAATGTTTTAATAAAACCCAAATATATTTATGAGTACCCTTTATTATGACCCACTTTTAGTCCAAATTTCAAGAATTAGTTCTACCTTTTAAACCACTTTAAAAGAATTCGTCTTTCCCAATAAGGCCTCCTCAAGCCTAAAGACAAGGCAGTTAGCAAAAGACCATACTATTATATTTTCACACTATTTAAACCTTTAAAATTTATTATAGTACCTCAAATAATATCTCACTACAAATTTTGGTTGAATTTGGATGGTTAGAATGCAATATATTGTTAAAACCCTAGCTTAGGGCTTATTGGTCAATGTTACTACTAAGACAAGTCAAAAATTAATTATGAATGACTAGAAGGGTTTAAATAATATAAAATCATTTTTATAGATCTATCCTAATCTTGAGTACATTTTACAATCATTGGTTTCTCACTATCAATCTATTTTCATAGGTTTTCAATGATAATTTGTGATGTTTGTGTAGATAAACATGTACTTATAGGTATATGTACCTATCAAGATGGTTATAATGCATACAAAGCCAAAAAAAGTGCCAATAAACTTTATGAATTCATTCAAACAACTCACCTTAATATCTTAAATCACTTTATCATCATTTTATGGATCACTTTCTTCAAGAAGCACAGTCACCATTCAACCATACAAAGCAAATTATAGAATATAGGGTTTCTAAACTAGTTTCCAAGCATCAACAATATTCTTGTGTCCTAACTTAGAGAATACAGACTCAAATAATATCAAATAACTATAAATTCATTTACAACATAGTTCAAATCTAACTAATGATCATTGGTTCAAAAATTATACACATAGACTGCACATAACAAAATGGCTCCCCAAATAAGAGTCTACCTAATATTATTCTTGAACAATGAATGGATGGATTATCTATTTATTTCAATTTTAAAATCATTACACTCAAACATACTTCAATATCCTTTTTCACAATTAACTCAATTCATTTGTTATCAACCCTGAGAATATAGTCTATAACAGAAACAATTTATAACACCAGAATACTGGTCTCAATCATTATTCTTTAAGAACAAGGATTTCTCTTTTATTACTTTGAGTATTATCTCCAAGTAATACATTCACTAACTATCTAAATTCAAAATTATTATCTTTTTTATGAAATTAACCAAGTGTAACTACCTTGGAGGTGTCTTGCTAATGATTACATGATAACTTGGAAAGGTGACAAAGAATCCAAGTTGATTTTCAAATCATGTATCATTTTTTTGTCCTTTTTAATGATTAAAGGTATCTATAAATACATTTCAAACATTTTTACGTTATTTTTCCAACCTTACCATACCCCTACAAATACTAAACACACAATTAAATTGAAATTTTTGAACACACTAGTTTTGCTGAGAAAACCAAAGTTTGAAATTTAAATAACCTAGATGCACTTCTAAACTACCAAATTTAAACCTAATAATTATTTGGGCCTTCTAAGACCATAAAATGAATCATTCAACCTACATGAATGCAACAAACCAAAAATTGACAAAATTTTCTCCCTGAGAGTGATGCTCTTGCATCATTACGTAACCATGTGAGCAATAGGAAATTAATTTTATAGGTCATATTACTCCAACCTTTGAATTTTGTAGTTATATATGTATCATAAAAAATATGGATTACTTAACTCAGTGGGTTGAGGAAGTTATAACTCCTATTTATGGTGTAAAATATGCTACAAAGTTCTTTTATGAAAATATCATCAAATAATTTAGGTTCCCTAAAAATTTAGTAAGTGATATAGTTACACACATTATTAATATTATAATAAAAACCTTTATGGAGGAATATATGATATCATAATAGAATAACACCACCTATCATCTCCAAGAAAATAACAAAACATAATAATTTACTAAGCAACTAAAAAAATGTTAACAAATATTTATAATGTGTAGTGAGATGATTGTGAAGATCTAATCTTGAAAATAATGTGGTAATAAATAACCAACTATAAACATACAACAAGATACACTCCATTATAAATGATATATGTAATGGAAATTTATACATCAATGGAATACCTACTAACTATCTTTTTATTGTCATAATTACAAGGATTAGTGATAAATAATACCTAAAAAATGAGTTTATCAAGTTTAATTTCATGGGGGATACATTATAAATGGAATATTAAAATAAAAAAGTAAGTGTATATATAATGTTTAGAATGATGTAAACCTATGATCCAAGGATTCTATAATAAAATAAATGGTGTTTTTATATGAAATCAAATTCAAATATCACCCTAAAAAACTTTGAATTTGTTGGAATGTACCATATATAATACACTAGTTTAAAGGATATTAAATCATTTTATTTAATGACTTACATGGATATATTATTATGAACCAAGTCAATGGTAATAGGCTTAAACCCAATAATAAATTAATTTATGAAAAATCATAAATAAGTATCATATGACATAGAATATAATTTCCCCCTAGTTGTAATAGCCTAAAAATACCATATATAAAGTAAAATAATGTTATTTTTACATAAAATAAGTAGCAAAGGAAAGAGTATAAGAGAGAGATAAGTTATCAATACTAAAATCAAAAGTAATGATTGATAATATTGTTTTATAGTAACATAGGAAATCCTCATAATTCAATTAAGTTTGAAAATGGTGTGGAATAGATAGCATAAATGTGGATAAAAATAAAAATTGATGAAATTTTTAAAAAATCATTTCATAAATAATAAAACTTGAATTTCATTTAGACTTTGAATGGAAGGTACTATAATTAGATATTAATGTATAAAATGAAAAGTATTTAAAAAATGTGTCAGGTCATAAATATCTAACAAATTTAAGGAATACATGAGTTGGCATGACAAGTAGCTCAACATGTCTCCACAACAAAACACAATTATTTCTATAAATGGAAAAGTGGGGGTGAAAATCATAATTTATCCACTCAATGAAATTTTAATATCTAATTTTGCATTGCCCAAAATAATAAAATTTTGTGTGCAAGAAGAGAAAGATAAAGTGTGAAGTTTCATAAGTAGAGTATATAAGAAAGAGGATAATAAGCATACGAAATATACAAGGGAGACATGTCTAATATTGGTATCACTGAGTTACATCAAAAAAAAAAATTGGGGATAGGATTTTATCTTTGAAAATACAAATGGAATGAATAGGATCCATTTGAATTCATTTATGTATAAAATTAATAATGATTCATAAATCACAAGCCACAAGGAGCATATCAGAGTTATCTCCAAACCTAATCCTCTATGAAGCATATATGTTAAAAAACTATTGAGAGTCCAATTTTTTTGGAAGAGGGATGAACTAGTGATGACCTTTCTCAACCACAAAAATAAGGGAACCATTATTCATGAATATCAATTACACATTGGTTTTATATTCCATAAGGATGAAAGTAATAAATAAACCATTATAACCATACAAATCCAAAAATATGCCCTTCTTTTAATAAACCAATGAATGATACACATGGTATACTTGAGATGAATTAATTGAGAAATTCATTGATGCATTGGTACAAATTATGGATGAGTCCATAATGAATAAATATTGGTAAAAAACAAAGGACACCAAATAAGTCACTAATTAATTAATTGATACCACCCATTGGATGGTGTAACTGATGGAATATTTCAATTATCTAGAATTCATGGCATCATAAATAAAAACAAATTTAAATAAGGTCTTCTTTGGTAAAATGTTGTTATTATAGTAAAAATTATTGGTACTCCTAGTGGGATTCAAGTAATATAGGTATCATAAGGGGAAATTTATAGTTGATAATGATTTATAGCTAGACTAGACTTGTTAAAATCTAATTTGGTTGATAATTTGAAATGCAAATTTACAGGGATTCTTTTTGGAAACTAGATACTTACAACCCATGTGTTTATCATGACAAAACCTTGTGTGCTATGAGATGTGATGGACTATTTTTACCCTATTTTTATCATAAAAAACTTTAAAATGATGTTATGAAGAAAATACACAAACTTACAACACATCATAAAATTATCTTACCATTTTTCATTAGCATGGTCTATTAACAAGTATATGTCATACACCAAAAAACATGGTAGCACAAAATGTTTAGTTTCCATGAGAAATACAAAAAAAAGCCTCACTACAACCCACATAAATAAAATAACCTAATTTTATACTCATATAAATACCATAGAAATACAAATCAAAACCTATGAAATTATCCAAATAACCACCATATAATAGAATAATATCAAATGCATAGTAAAATTATCCTTGAGTGGCTAAAATTATTGCAGACACTATTCAAAACATTTGACATGCAACCAAAATAAATTCATAAAATTTTGATTGATGATGTGTAAAATGTCCCATATGTTGAGAAGTTGGATAATGAATGGTTATTCTAGATTTATTTATGCATGATGTAGGTTCATAATAGATTTTCATGTGTTATCATGGTTGATCTTCCTCCCATTTCAAATTCCATCAAGGTGAACACAATTATTGAAGAAGTACAAAGTAAGCATATGATGAAATTATTGTTCTCAATAGGGAATGCATTAGGATTATAGGATCCATAAATAGTTTATATTATACTGGATGACCTTAAATAAATCTTGAAAAAACATTGAGTAATAATTACAAGTATAATGAGGTATGGGGATAAATCAATGTGTATAATGAGGAGGAAGAAGGTGATGCTCAAGTTAGCATGTTTTAGCCACTAATAAGGAAACCACATATATCAAGATCCAAAGGATATTAATCCAATGTGGGAGTGTGGAATAAAACATTAAAATCATATATGATAATATTTGAGGAACTAGGATACAAATCATCAATCAAGTAGATGTGCCTCAAGACTAGAGAGTGGAATAAACAGTGTCTCACCCCCCAAGCTACACAACTCAAAGCTACTATGTGCAAGTGGAAATTAATAGTACCTATGTAACCCCCTCCATCATATAGTCCACTTTTCATTCATACATCCACTTTACCCATGAGCATCACCATAACCCCATTCCTCTCTAATAGTGTAATGTAATCCTCATAGTGTATCATTCATTTCATAGGGTGTTATTACATTAAAAAACTAAAGGGAAAATCACATATGCATTCATTTATGAGAATATGGATTGAGTGGACTTATCTCCATACAAAACACATCTAATCTAGACTTTATTTCAAACCACAATATAAGAATAATGAGTCATATAAACTATTTCAATAATATTGAGGTAGATAGGTAATCTAAATTGAATACTACCAAAGAAAAGAAAGATTTCACTGATATGTAGAAGCACAAAGTAGACAAGTAGTGAATGATGTATATATGATAGGAAGAATAAAATATAATTAATTCTAAAGTGAATAACCTAAATGACCCATGTAATTAGGAGATATCCTATAATAACTCCAAAGAGGAAAATGCTACATAGGATAGGGATATCCTATAATAACTCCAAAGAGGAAAATGCTACATAGGATAGGGTATCCCAAGTGATAATTGCAAGTGAGACTATTCTAAGATAGAAATAAAATAAGGATAAGATAACCAATAAAAATAAGAAAGATCAGGAGTATAAATATAAATCCACATAATCATGGGAACTTAATCTCTAATATATGTAATGACCCATGGATCAAACATTAGGCCAAGTTATAATTAAAGTTGAACATTAAGATCATGGATTGTACATGAATAAATCCAAACGATCTAGCTCCCAAGCATAAATTGTAAGAACAACAATGTTTTCTAGTTTTGGAAATATAAGTTCACATGAAAAAGGATTTAAATAAGGAAATAAAATAATGGTATCTTGGTGGATGGGCTTTCAAAGCTTGACTACCATCTACATAATTTTTCTCATGCCAATTTTGTATCTATGAAATACATAGCCATCACATCAATATCAAACCACACATCTTACAATAATAAATATTTTAGATAAAGTCACATTGTACATTATGTAGTTTCCTTTATATAATAAAATTGAAGGATCTAGTGTCTTTCATATCTTGATTGCACAAACAACCACAGACATAATGTAGGATAATGATAAATTGAAAGAGTGGATGGAAAAGAAGAGGAAAATAATTGATGACACATAATTGATGCTGGTGCAATAAGTGTTAATGGGGATATGTCATGTCCAAGTTATTATAATTGATGGCCTTAACAAATATTTCATAGGATTATGTGTTTTCCCAATGATTAAAGGAAATTTAAGATCAGGTGCAAGACTCCATAATATGTCTAACACCATTTTTGAGCTACTAAAATAATATTAGAAGGTAGTTGACATAGATAAAACACAAGATCAATAAATATCTCTCCAACTTATAGATTGTTAGATGAAACCTTAGGAAGTGATGAAAGATAAGAGTAATATCATTCTAAGGTGGATAAATATCATGTTTTGATGGTATGTCATGAAACATAGGCTCAAATAGATACTAATCATTAGGAGTCTCTATAATTCATGGATAAAGTAACTGATTGCATGAGAGTGTGGGAATTCAAAATGATAAGGAGCACATTTGCATGTATTCAATCATAAATATATGGGGAGTTACTTGAATAAATAATGCATGCCATTAATTATAAAAATGAACTAAATCAACCACTTATTATTATTTTTAGTGATGATAATGTCCATGACTTCATGAATATATTACCATTCTATCAAAATATTCACCATGGTTTGTAATGATTTAGTAAACTAGAAAACCTAAAAAGTGTCTTTGGGAGACATTATGGGTTTTGTTAAGTATGTTCTAAATGAGTTTTTTAATATTTCCCTTCCAAAATAATAAATATTTACAAGCAAAAAATTCCCCTGAAATACTATAGGACCAAAAACTTCCTCTAGTGCATCCAACACAATAACATGAGTCCTCAACATGAACATCCATAGTGGTGTAAACAAATTCTTGGTAGACCATCCAACCAGTGCCAATAGCACTAACACACTCATGCCACATTCATATTATTAATTTTGTAGATGATATTTATGAACTATATAGTAGCTCATTATTATACACTTCTCAAACTCAAACCTTGGTTATTCCCCAAGGTTTTAGACCTTTCCTATTCTAAAAGTCTTACATCTTCTATATCTTATGCCCTACCAGTCTTATGTTGATGAACTAATCCCTCTATCTTTCCTAGAATACTAACACCTACTTATATTCCACCTTTACAAGTCTTGGACTTTTACCTAATTTTTTATTTCCCAAACACTTGTGTCTCAGTTAGACACCTATGTCGGCTTACGTGTACTTACTTGATGAAAGTGTCTAGTTCACTAAAGTCATATCATTTGTAAATGAAATTTATCCTAATGGTCAGCCTAAGTTTTATTATGTAAGACATTATCCAAAAGGATTGGTATAAATTTAAAATCAAACCTCATTCATTACTCACCTAATATAGACCAAGGTAACTTATCAAAAGAATTATATCAACTATTCAATTTTAAAAAGATTTCCTTTTTTATCTTATTTACATATCATTCGTATTGATAACACATATATATGTATTAATTACTAAATGAGCATCCCAATAGATATATTTCTCAAGTTACAAAATAGGTCACTATTGTACTTTATTATCACACATTGCATGATTCACACACAAGACAATACATAGGGAATAACTACATAAGTATAAGGCCCTATTAAAAGTATTTTATATGTATGAATCTCATTTATAGATGGGTCTTTTGGGTAGCTCGACACTATGTGCTAACTAAAATTTTTTCCCCACAACCACTATGAAGATGAAGAACTAGGGTTTGATAATTTAAAAATGAGAAATAAACCATGTCCCAAATATAAATACACCATATAAAAGGTGATAAAAAACCCAAAATATTCTAGGTGTTTACATCCTACTTTATTTTTTATTTCATACTAGACACCTATGTTTGATCTAGACAGTAGTTTCGACACAACTAACCTAGGCTAAAGCAAGTGTCTACGGCTATAGAGGTACTTAACTAGAATTTGGTGACTATTAAAAAATATTATTCCAATATTCTTCCTACATGTTCCAAATACATATTTATATTAGCATCAAAACTATCTAAGTATCTAGTTTTCATTATCATTATAATATCTAGTGTAACTATACTTTCCATTTTTAGCACATCTCAACATAATAAATTCAGTATATGTTTTATCTACATTTTTCAATTAATTGGGATACTATAGAATTTTTTTATCACCCTTTTACTTATTCATTTATATATTCTTAACTTTATCTACCCATATCAAGATCCTCATGTAATTTAGGGTTAAACATATCATGAAACCGATTTATGTGAATGCAAATTTTTTTTATTCCTAGGTTTTTTTGTTAGGTATAATTTCAAACTACTATAATTTTTCATTTTTTATTATATTATTTATCATGAAACCTATGCATAGCCATATATTGGGAGGTTTTCCTATTAAACACATTAATATACCCCTCCTACCACCTAATATGTCTCAAATAAATGAGTAACATAATCCCATGGTCCATGATGATACCTATGTTTAGAATGAGTAGCATGCTTATGAAGTTACCATATAATAAGATTATAAAAATGGAAAACATGAATCCAATGAAACCAATGAACACGAGCAAATTGAACATGATCAATTGAAATCCATTACATTGTTTCATTAGCATATTTGTAAAAACCTTGAAGCTCTTAATGAAATCCTACAAACTATATTATAAACTAAAAATAAAAATCATAGATGACCAAGGATGTCCATATATTGATCATGCTATTCGATCTATGGGTCATCCTTAGATACCAAAAACCCTTCCCTTTGGAACATTACCAATTCATACTTCTAATGGGGGCATCCACCTCTATGATCATGACAAATATAGGCTATATCATTCTATGGTCACTCTTCATTATCATGTTTGAACGTATATATATACTTACACATGCCTTTATCCATAATTATATCTTTTATACTGTACTTGATATGATTTAAAATTGAAATTTTTTACTAACACATTAAATCCATTGGATATTATAATATTTTTATATTATTTATTATATTTTAATTTATGAACTTCCTTGAGTGTCTTGACTTGTTATTATCTTGTTGGTTAAGCATTTGAATATGCTCCATTATTTATGTCCCCCATGCCTTAATTTGATTATTTTAAATTTAAATATGTCATTTATTATTGTATGGACATTTAAATATGTCATTATTAATTTTGTGGACATTTAACTAAGTCATGTCCATTCAATTATATATGAAAAATTCCTCTTACTTATGGTCTCATTGGACCATTGTATTTTGAATTCCATTTTATTGATCTTAGGTGTGTGTTTGGTTTCTTTTTGAGCTTTTAATATTAATATCTACACATTTCTATGATATTTATCATGCATATTAGGCTTCAGTATGATCACATTATGTGTGATTCAATGATACATTTAGCTAGACATGTTATCCTATATGTTACATGATTCATTCATAGTATATGTTTATCATATCTTTTTGAGGTGAGGCAACTAATAGATAGATCCCTCACCTCACATGGGGGTGTATTAGTGAGGGCATGTCATAGAGGCATGGATTTCACACATTCATAGTTTTAAATTCATTGGAGATATCTCCTATATGCATGGCTTCCACATTTTCACACTCCTAGATTTAGTGGGGGCATGTTTTGGATACATTGTCTCCACACTTAGTATTCAACATCTCTATACTATAGTGGGGGAATGTTTTAGAAACATGGAATCCACGTTGGAACTTATATCAATTTTTATTTTCAAATTATAGTGGGGGAATGTTTTGAAAACATTTCCCCACATAGTTTCAAATTTATCAAGTTACATAGTTATATGAATCATATACACGTTTATGGTAGAATTATAAACATTGGTACCATTTTTATACATAGTTTCAGTGAGTCACATATAAGGTGCATATCCTATGCAATGTGTGCATAATATTTCAAAATCAAATCAATTTTAGATTCAAAACATTTTTAGGGACTGTCATCACCCACGAGGCTAGACTTTTACATACTATATTGAGCCAATCTAGTACAATAGTTGGTTTGGTTTTTGGTATGGTTGAGATGATTAAATCAATCAATATTTCCTAATTTGTATGTTAAAATTTATTGTGCCATCTAGACTTAACAATTTAATAGTGTGAGTTGACTTGTTTCATTCATACTCACTAGTTTATAAGTATAATTAGGTTGCATAGTTGATCTATCTTAATTTTTATGTGGAAATCCACATTTATCAAAGGTTTGGGGCATGTAACCTCCTATATATATCTCTCTCCCCATATCTTTCATTATATATGTTCACTTTAGATATTTATATTTTTCCTAATCTCAATTTTAGTGATTCATAATGATACGTGTTTGAAATTAAATTACCAAAAGGTAATATGGTTGCATCAATACACAAGTGTACTCCTAATCCTTGTTGTATTTAAATTTAAAGTAATTTAATTCTTTCAATTTTATTTTATATACATTGATTATATATTATAACATGCTCTTGATTTTAGGTTAGTCGCCAACAAATCACTCAATTTAGACTCAATAAAAGGCAATGTATTTTATACACACCTAGGTATGCATTCCTTTCCTTTAAACTAGTAATTTCATTATTAAATTAAAGGTGGAGTAATGTGTATTATATTTATTAACTATATAACACCTAATCCTTCTACACTTGGCTCACTCAGACCTTGGTTGTTCATCTTAGTTATATACCTTTCTTACTTATGCAAGTATTACATCTACTCTCTCTTATTCCCCTTAACCTATCTCTTAGTATGACTAGTCTTATATTGATGACCTAGGACTTATATGTTCCCCAAAATGATAAAAACCTACTTATCTTCCACCTTTACAAGTTTTAGACCTATATCTACTTTTTTGCTTCCTGGACATTTTCAACCCTATTAGATACCTACATCAACACAAGTGTCCTTACCTAACATAAGTTTCCAATGCCCTAAAGTAATCTAATTCACAAATGAAACATATCATAATGGTCAACCTAAGTGATGTTCTATGATATATTCTCTAAATGGATTGTTATAAATATAAGATGAACCCTCATTCATTCCTCACCTAGTATAGACTAAGGCAACTTATCAAAGGAATTATATCAAGAACTTGTTTGAAAAAATATTTCCTATTTTCTCTTATTTCCATATAAGTCATAGGGACAATACATGTATAGGTCTGAAGTACTGAAGGAATAACCCAAGAGCTATATTTTCCAAGTTACATGTTAGGTCATTGTTGTACTTGCTTATCACACATTTCATGATTCACACACAAGATAACATGTAGGGGACGACTAAAAAATTTGAGGCCTTGTTTATAGTATTGTATATTTAGGAATATGTTATTAATAAATGGGTCATTGGGTCAACTTGACATTGTGTGCCTACTAACCCATTTTTACCAAAACTAATATAAATATGAAGAATTAAGGTTTGATAATTTGATAAGGAGTGAAAATCCATGACCCAAAAATAAATACACCAGAGTGAAGGTGATGATGAACCCAAAATAATTTATGTGGTTACATCCTATTTTAATAATTATTATATAATAGACACCTACATCTGATCTAGATACTAGCATTGACACAACCATACTAGGTTAAACAAGTGTCAGTAGATATAGAGTTACTTAATCCATAATTTTGTGACTATTATTGAATATTATTCTAGTCTATTTATTAATTATTCTAAATCTAGATCTATATTATTATTAAAACTATCTACGTATATAGTTTTCATTATCATTACAATATCTAGCATAGTTTTACTTTTTATTTTTACAATATCTCAACATAGTAAATTCAATATGTGTTATATCTAATTTTTACAATTAATTATCCTATTATAGATATATTTATCACCCTTGTGATTATTATTTTGTATATTATTAACCCTATTTACCCATAGTAGGATCCTCATCTAATTTAGGATTAAAAAAAGGTATTGTGGCTTACCCTAAAAATTAAAAAAATTGGATTGACAAATTTTTGAAGAGTTCTCTTCATGTTGAGTTAATAAGATTAAAAATGCATAAAGGTATCCCTCATAGTTATTTATACTTATTAAAACTCCATAAGGGGTGGTAGGTTGGTAGTTTTATTAGTTAAAAACTTGAAAGGGTTGCTAAGTAGTGTGCAATAAGTGAAAACTAGAAAAAGTTACTTTTTATAGAATTATAAACAAAGATTTTATTTATGAAAAAGGTAGAGGAATTCAAAGTAACTCAACCAGTTCATAGAAATAATTTCATAAGAAACCACACTCTGAAAAAAAAAATTGTGTCTTGATATAAGACAACTATTCAATTCTTGTAAAGTGTTAGTAAGGGAATACAAATGTTTTTTACAAGTAATTTTTATAAATTTTATATACAAATAATGTATATTTTTATTATATAAAATTTAATGTAAATAAAGAATAAAAATGGAAGGTTTAATGGTTCTCAAGGAGAAAACATGAAAATAAATGAAGAATTTAGAAGTTGAAGAGTCATGTCAAATCTCTAATTATCTAGGACCCATAGAAAGATAGGTTAGTTACTAGTTTCTAGTTATTATTTTGATTATTCCAATACATTGAGTGTTTTAATTAGTCTCTCTTTTGAAAAAATGTATCCTTTTCCATAACCATTTATTTTTACTAAAATATGAATAAGTATCAATCAATTTTATAGTTTTACATGGTTTTATGTGGAAATATTCTTTTCTATGTAAATTTTGAATCTGAATCACACCACCTATGCTAGCTAAATGGAATAATTATGAATTACCACCTATTTAAATATAAAATTACCATGTATAAATAATTTTTTATCTTTTCATTCTTATTTTAACCTATAAAATAAAACACTAACATGTCCTAAAGAGGATTTTTAGGGACTACTTATAACACTTGCATACTATTGGTTGCATTACAAAGTAGGTTAGAGGCTATAAACAATAGTTGTTTATAAAATGAATATCATGGATATAATTAGGAATCCTATGAAAGGAACTCATGAACAAGGAAAACCTAGGTTCATGATCTAAAAATGGTAATCTAAATGAAGATAAGCTCCTTTTAGAAGTAATTAAAAGGTATTTAAACTAAGGGTTATAATTAAGAATATACTAGCATGCAAAGATAACATAAGATAATATAAACATGAAAAAGAATAAAAAAATATGATACTCTTATATATTAATATAAATCAAATAAACTAAATAGTTTAGACATGGGGGTACAAACCTCAAGTTAACTTGTTAACACATTAATCTTCCCCTTGGTTAAATTGTCACTTTATGAAATATGTTTTAGATAGATTCAAAGATTAAATTTGAAAACCTTATTATCCAAATTTTAGGAATAAAAATACTATGTGAACTTATCTTGTTCATATTTATTCTCAATAAATCCAAGTCCTTTCGCAAATATAGACCTCCAAAAATATAAGCTCTTAAGCTCTAATTCATCTTTTTCTACTAAAGGTAGGTTTAAATATTAAAAAAATCATAATGATGTGTGTTTCATATAAAATTATATTTTTGATCCATAAATATATGGATATAACTCATAGAAATTATCTAATAAATGTAACTATGGCCCTGATCCAAATCAATATAGTATAAATATTAGGATGAAAAATAGTACTATGTCAACCATGATGAGTTAGTACATACAAGAATAAACATATATTAAGTGGGGATATTATAATTGAAAGGGTACATAGGTAGGATAATATATTATAAAATATATGGGTAAAAAATAAATAACCTAACATGGTCAAGTTAGTTAGGATAAAATCTTAAATTAGGTAGAAGATTCAAAAGGTAGAGAAAAAAGCACCATAATATGATATAATAACCTAATAGTAAAATTATAAGTGTAAATAGGTATAATAGGATATTATTTTATAAAAAATATTTCATAAATTACTATTACCCAACAAAAACACATCATATTTCATGCCTTTGGACTTATAGTCAAGGAAAAGGATGCACTAACAAGTCATGCCAAAGAAAATATCATTAACTAAAAATATATAGGTGTAATTAAAAAACCCATCAAAATATATTGATGTGTCACAAGAGTGTGTATTATATAAAATTAATATTTAATTCTAAATCAATTCACTTGTATCCATTCCTTATATAAAATTATCCTTCACTAACTTCCATGGTTCAAAATTTGCATTCCTCTACTTTTATACAGACAAATCTCTATCCCTAAGAAATTATGATACATAACATTCTTATTTTGTATTCTAAGTATCATAATAAAACTATTATACTGACTCAAATTTATATTTTATATGTCTTTACTCCTCAAACAAATTCTCTCCTTGATCACTAGCAAAGAATCCCACTCGCTAGTCGTGTCTAAAACCACCAATTTAATCCTCATGCGAAATAATGACTAAGTGATAAAATTAAAATTAACCTAATAGGTTGTAACATGAATTTATAAATCCCATTCAATTAAATAAAAAAAATAACATTGTATAATAACATTTATTATTCATTTATTTACTGGATGATAAGAGGATTCCATATTACAAACACCAAAATTATTCTAGCTGTACAATGAGAGGAAAACACTTATTCTTCTCAATTATAAGTCCACACATTTTAATACACCTGAGGTAAGTATGAATACACATATAATGTCACAATTAATTTTGGTATCATATAAATACACCAATATTGTGTATACACATAGTATGTTTCACTTTATCATTTACTGATGCTTTCTCTTACAGTGACTTGTCGAGAATTGGTCTCCCTTAGATCACACCTTAAAGGGTACACCAAGAAATTAGTGGGAAGGATTTCATTTATTTTTAATATATTTTTATACCTATTTCATGATCATATCATTCATAATACATATCTAAATTTTTTATTTTAGCTTAATATTTACCTCCTATACTATCATATTTAGTTTTTCTAGTTTTTGTATATTGTATGACATCAGCTAGGATGGTACAATTTATTTATTAAATTTTACCTTATTATAATATAGAAACTATCTAAATGTATTTTTGATCTTGTTTTATAACATCTATATTGTATCAACTTGAGTGATATTATTCTATGTCAACTGACATATTTTGACTACATTGGGTTCATCAATATCATTATGTTAGTGTTTAGGGTTGGTTTTGGTTATTGAATCAGTATATATAGGACTTATTTCATTAAAAATATATCATATACAATATAATCACTCTAATTTCACTCACACTTTTACTCTAATTCACATTTTGATGATTTATAAGTAGGACCTTATATTGAAGAAACTTGTCTTATAGAAGTATTGGAGATTTACTAAGAGGAACTTTATTGGTTTAGAGCATTTTATCCATCCTTTGGAGTCTTAAAAAATACAAAATATATTTAAAATATCCACTTGATCCAAGGGTATATTCATGATTGATGGGTACACTCCAAGATAAATATTTCTAACCCTATACTCTTTGCTTTATTTATTTAATATATAGATGTTCTTTATTGCTTAGTGAATGAATGTGTGTGTATCCTTTTCTAGGTTATATATACACCTAATATTGGTGTGGTTTTAGGATTTATTATAATTTAATATTCCATTTTAGGTTATATATAACCCCATATATAAACCATGGGACCTCACTAAATTAAAATAATTTTAACACTTCCCCCTTTAGTTTAGTTTAGTTTACTTACAAACTTACATGTATTCTTACTTGTGATCAATTACTTTTATAGATACATATATTGAGAGATACATATTTTTGTCAGAGGCTTAGGTTTTAGAACCTTTCCTCTTGATTCTTATGTTTTAGGTTACCCTTTGATATATCTATAGATTTTAATAGTCATTACATGAACATCAAGTATAGCAGTCTTTATTTTATCAACCTTCTCCAACTCTCTTGAGATAGGATATATGTACGCTAGTCCTAGCCCATGCATATATTATAATGAACCCCATATGAATATTATCCCACTTTTTTATATATTATATTCATTTTTTTATTTCTATATTATTACTGAAAAATATTTCAAGCCTTCAACAAAATGAATTGATTAGATTGACAAAAAAAATTGTCTATCTACCAACAACATCGACTAGCTTGATATCATTTTATGTATTTTAAATTGAATCGGACAAGATGATATAGTTAATTTCCAACTATCCACACAATTATGGATTTTTATCCATATTATATTATCCAACTTGATATAGTATATTTATTTTAGTTTTCAAGATTAGATTGACACATACAATCTATTTTATAAATCAATAATTGATTGTATCAGACTGGCTGATACCATTAGTTTCCTATTTCAAATATTTTTATTATCATAAAATATTCATGGCCACCATTATAGTAAAATACTCATGGTGTAATTATCCCAAACCTTTTCTCAAGGTTGAGGATCCAAATTATACTATTCTCACTTATGATGATACTTTTAGTGAGATTGAATATGGTCCTCACCTCGATAAATATCCCTATGAGGATAATAATGATATCACTTTTGAAACATATATAATTATCAAATATCCCAATGAATACATTCACATTTATGACTTTTATTATCCTTACTACTAAAGTGAAGACCCCAATACAATAATTCTTTCATACAATAATTCTCACATCAATATCATGTTTTTGCTACCTATGATGATGACTTGATTGAAGGTGAATACCCTAGATAAAGAGTGGATATTCCCATTTATAATGATAATGACATGGATAAAAATATTTCTTATGATTTTCCCATATTTACTTAAATAATTAGGAAATTATGAGCATGGTTTCCTTGATGTCCACCCACCCTCTACCCTACCTTTAGAAGGCCTTAGTAGGATGACTCATTAAACCTTTTCTCACATTCAATCAATGTTTTTAAATTCTTAATATTATGAATAAAAAATAATTAAAATTCCTATCAACTTATAAATTATAGGTGATTATGATCATTGAGCTTATATGAATATTTATAGCTATTGTAATTCTTCCTATCTACTAAAATCACTTATTTTAAATTGTATTGGCCAATCAGATATCACTACATTTTGGCCATTTTCAAAAAAATGCATTATCTTTAACCTATAGTGTAATGATACAATTATTTTAAATTCAATAAATTATATAAATCATGACACAAAATGTGTCGACATAGTTATTTCACCTACTTTAAAATACATCAGCCATGACCTAGAATATGCCGATACAATTTAATATATTTTGTCATATTGTATCGATTCAATTTATAAACTTTATTCTAGTCATATCTCACTAGATGATCATTTTTTACCATATTTTATTGACCTATGTAATAAAATCAATTATGTTTCACCCAAAAACATTGACCTTATCGATAAATTTGATTCCAAACCTATTTCATTAGATTATATTGACCTAGTCAATAAAGTTCCATTCATCTCATCACACTCTATTGAACTACCTAGTACAATCCATCTCAAACATGTTTTATCTAATTATATCAACATAACTGATACATTCAATTTTAGTCATATTTATCTATACTATATCAACTTGGATGATAATTATATCACCTCTCCAAGATCTTGACATTGCCTTAGATTACACATTTCCTATTTAATGCATATTTACATTGAGTTTGACATCATTCATAGGACTATCGATATTGGGTTAAATCCAATCCATCTATATCCCATAGGCTATGACATATCATGATTCCCATCCTATTATTTTCACACATGTTGGTGTATCTCATAATGTTTGTCTCTTTATTACTACACATATTGGTCCACCTTGTGTTGCCCATATTTTAGACTTTGGATCATCTTATGATTCCCATAATTAATGTTATAATGATTTTGAGTAATTTCATGATGCCCATACTCCTTCTCTTATCTTATTTATCTCTCATCCTTACCATTAGGTAGCAATCAAAAACCTTTCACATCCTCAAAACAAACAATTTTAGCTTCAATAAATTTATGAGACATATAAACTCATTATTCATATGCTCATGTTTGATATATACATTAACATAGATTCTATTTACTGTTTTGTCTCATTTTAATTTTTTTTATTACATTTTTTAATTTATTTCCTATGTTTTTATGATGATTATTGACACCATTATTTCCTTTTTGGTTCTTTGGTATTTTTACTCTTGACATTTTTTCCTCTTGTATAACTTAGGTATCACCTTTAGGTTTTTCACATTTTTATCATTTGTGCATTCATTTCCTTGTGATTCTTTGGACACCATTTTATTTCCCCCCTTTTGGATGAATATTTAATTTCCCCCTCTTTTTGGATGACTATTAATTTAATTTATTATTATGATATACCCTTTAAAGGTTAGTAAACCTTCCCTAGTAACATGACTACCATAACATATCCTCAACCATTTCAAAGAATTTTATTCCATTTGTGTGATTAGTTACAATCATATTCCTAATTGTATCGATTATTAGATGGTCATATATTACATGATACCCATCTACCCCTTCTTCCCTTTTCACTTGAGGCACATGTAGGTCAATTTTGAGATTTCACACTTACATGTGGGCATGTATAAGATTCTTTAGGAACCATGGTCTTAAGGTTCTCCCTCATGGTGTCTAAGTTTAATATCTCTTGTGTTAACTAATTATTTCACTCATGTTTTCATTTTAAAAATCTATATGGAGGTGAAAATATATAAAAATGCAAAAGAGTTAAAACCCATATTGTAATAAAAGGCAATGTTGAAAATAAAAATATATCTCAAAAGTCATATCACACTAAAATATGTGATATTTGTTTGGCATGTATCCTATCTTAGTCAAAGATAAAACTCTGTAGTTATCCTAAAAATAAATTTGAAGTCACTTGGGGTGTGTTAGGATAGTATATTTGGATATGAGGTTCCATTATATCATTGTATCATAATATCCTCCTATTTATCAATTTCAATTATCTTCTCACATAAATACCTAATCTTTGTAATGGATTGATGGATCTATAAGGGTTCATGAGGAGTGGGGAACACATTGTGTGAGTGTATGACATTTTAATTTTCATGGATATATCCTTCATGGGATCATATATGTACTCCAATTATTATTCCAAACTTTTTTTTCACTAGTTATAGTGTCCTAGGTCCTTGATGTTGATAGTTCTTAGCCTTGCCCACTTGTCTAGTTTATCTCGTTCCTGCTAAGGATTTTAACATCACCCATGTGTCACCTTGTATTATTGATGTAAATCATATATTTACCTATATGCCCTTGATAAATATTTATTTTAGTTGATAATACCTTTGATCCCATTTACCTACTTATGCCCTTCACCTTTGGTTTATGAGTTGTAATGTAACACCTTAATCCCATCCTCATAAATACCCATTATATCACATTATTACCCATTTTTTTACATCATTGGCTTAGATTTTTATTTTAATTATAAGACCTAAGATAGGACCAGGCCTTCCTAATGAAGACCATTCATAATTTTATTTCCACACCACCTCATTATCATCCTAGTCATGACATTAGTTGTTTATGCTTTCTTACATCACATTGTAGAATAAGCACTAATTTATAGTTATCATTAATTATATATTTTGTTTTTCATTTAATGAAAAAAAATCTTTTTTTTATTGTTTTGGAACTCACTTATCTTACATAGGACGTTTTTCACACTTAAATGTTTTTCTTTATACTTGACTTGACATGTTTATCTAAAATTATGAATTAAATTTTATTTTCAGTCATTTATGTTTTCTTCATGTTTGATTTGACATGATTATCTTAAATTAGATCACATTTTATTTACTTACATGTATTTTTTTATTTTTAATTCATTTATAATTAATCCACTTATATATCTTTGTTTCATCCCTTTTACATAGATATATCATTTATTTACAATGTTTTAAATGTTTTTTTACATGATTTAGTGTGTTATATATTAATTTTTCATCATTTTTCATTACTTTCTTTTGTCTCTTAATTTTAAACTAGCCTTAGCAATTATGACTTGCCAATTTTGTAAGCGATTTAATCAATTCTAAAAGTTTTTCATTTCTACTTTGGCCATACTACATATGAGTGTATTGCTTCTATTTTAGCCTTGTCTATTTAAGGTTTATCAATTATAGTTATTTCACCCTCCATGATAGATATTATGTTATTTTCATGTATTCATTCACTATAAAGATAATTCAATTAATGTATATGGTACTTTCACTTATTCATTTATAGGTAGTTATTTCAGTATTTCATTTTAGTTATATTTTTGAGTTTTTATGTTCTTTACCAAACACCATCCCATGTTACATTATTTTTACTTGTGATGAGATTAGGGTAAAAAATACACATGCATAATATTTTCAACTTTATTGTTTACTAATTATTTTAGTGAATTTTTTATTATCAATCTTTGTAAGTGCATGCCTTAAAGGGTGCACTAAGAAAGGGGTGGGTAGGCTTGTGGTGATTTGTGAGATGTCACTACCTATGTCATTATAATATCATTCCTAATAAAAATCCATATCTTTCAGTTTGTATTACCATTTACATCCTTCCATCCTATCATATTATGTTGTAAAAGTTTCCCTATATCCTATAACATCAACTAGGATGATACCATATGCTTAGCAATTTTTACCTTCTTGTACTATGTTGAATACCTCAAAGTATTTTTAAGCTTTTAATATGACATTTGTATTATATCATTCTAAACAATAGTGTTCTATGTGAGCTAACATATTTTTACTACATCAAACTAGTCAATAACATTAGCTTAGTATTTATGGTTGGTTTTAGGTGTTTGATCAATATTTATATGAGTCATATTTCATTTCAAAAATATTAGATACACCTAGTTTATTTGATTTCACTCACATTTCTTCCCTAAGTCAGATTTGGAGGGATTAGAAGTAGGACCTTATATTAGATAAAATTTTCTTGTGGAGGTCTTGGAGATTCATTAGGAGAAGCATTTTTTGTCTAAAGCCTTTTGTCAATATTTTCAAGTCTTAACAACCACAACATCTCTTGCAAAGATCCACTTGAGTAAAATGGGAGATTGATGCTCAACTAGCTCAATCCAAGGTAAGTATTTATAAACTTATACTCTTTTATTTATTTACTTAAGAGGTATAGGTTACTTATTGTTTATTTAATTAATGTGTGTATATACTTTTATAGGTTATCTCTACATTGAATACTAGTGTGGCTATAGGATTGTTTAGACTTTCCATATTCCATTTTAGGTTTCATAGACCCCCATTTTTTTACCATGGAATATAACCAAATTAAAAACATTTTAACCCTTCTCCCTTTACTTTATTTAAATTTATTTTTAGACTTACTTAGATTTATTACTTGAAATAAATTAATTTCATAGAGATGTATATCGAGATCTACATATTTGTGTCATAGGATTAGGATTCAAACCCTCTCCACTTGATGCTTGTGTTTTAGGTTACCCCTCACTATATATATATGTATGTATGTATGTATTTTACTACTCATTACCCTAATATCAAATATCATATGTTATATTTTATCAACCTTATATGAGTCTTACCCTCTTGAGATATGATAGTTGTAGGCTAATCCTAGATTGTGCATATATATTGCACCAACATATAACATTATGAAAATATTTCATAGAAAACCATAGAAAGATATAACTATATGGAGTTTGATCCCTCTTCAGTGGATTGGTATGTAAGAAATTCTCAACACAAGGGGTGTTGAGGTCAAGCACAACTTCATCCCCTAACCCCTTTTCCTCATTTATTATTTTTGTTTCTCTTTGTCTATTAAATAAGGGTTCTAAGTGAATAATAAGGTACACATATAATCATATAGTGAATTTAACATGTACACATACATGTAAATGATATAAAAAAAAGTTGCACTGATCTAAATTTATGTAAAATAAAAACAATCTAGCAAATGTTAGTACACCCCATAAATAACAACATAGTTTGGCCTTTTTTGAATAGCATGATCTTGTCATAGATTCAATTATATCCCTATTCCTAATTCACAATGGCCTATAACATTCCCAAAATTGATCACATAATCCATGTTTTAGTCCTTTACATCCAAGTATTATCTAAGATATTTTTTTTCCCCTTTAACATCTTTTCATAAATAGTAAGTTTTAAATCAACCTTGTGTAGTTACTATATATTTTATACAATTGGGTTTTACATAGTAGTTTGTAATAATTAGATTAACAATTTTTTAATCCCAAATTTTGATAAACATATTAGTGAACCTGACTATTGATTAAATATTATAAACCCTAACAATTCATGTTTTTAGGGTTTTTTCCTTATTTTTATTATTTTTAGTTATTGTATTAGGGTTTTAATATTTGTTCAATTCTTTTTTATTAGTAATATTACAATTTTATATTTTATGATTTGTAAAATATAATAAATTTCTTTCTACCTCTCTTAGAATAAGTGCTAGACTAATTGCTACTCAGATTAAGTATTTTCATAATTTTGTTGATAATAACATAATGGTAGAATTAGTTAATAGATTTGATGATATTAAAAAAATACAATTAAAATCGTTTATTTAAAATAATCCATATATTTAATGTGTTCTTAAAAATTGTTAGAGAAGAAATATAGGAAGGATATAAAGGAAAATCCTCTAAGGCTTCCACTGATATGGGTTCCTTAATGTTTTAAGCATCATTTGATACAATTTTTTTACTAGAATCTACTCTAGGAGAAACCCAAGGGTTTTAATAGATTAATATTCCAATACCTACTCACACAAATTTTATACCACCTTTGGTTAGTAGACATTATATTCACAAGTTGTAATCCAGTATGTAAAATATTTTAAATATGTAAAATAAGGTGTTACAAATTGAACAAAGTGATTTAAAACATAATAGAACACTTGATTCACATAATTTAATGCATAGTCCATTAGATCAAAATATTTCAACACAACCTTTAACAACTAGTTTTGTGGAACCTAAGCTTACGTTTTATGATGTAAAAGGTTACCCTAAAAAACATTTGAAAGAATTTCATGTAACATGTTTAGACTATGTATACAATGATATGTTGTTGAACAAGTTATTTCTCATAGGTTTAAATAAGTATGCTCTAAGATGGTTTTATGACTTAATAAATTATTGATTTAATTCATTCAATCATTTTTTATATATATTCCTTGCACATTTATTGATCATCATAAGTGAAAATATTTCACATGATCAAATTGCTCAACAAAAATAAGAATCCAATGATCCCATCATATAGTATGTATTACTATATAATACCATGTTGTCTAATATGATAAAACCTAAAAAAAAATTAAGGAATTTAAAGACATTTAACTAGATTTTGATTTCACCTATACTTGAACATATTTTTTGATTAGATAAGGTTTAAAAAGGTAGGTTTTGTAGGGATCCTACAACCAAAAAGTTTTAAAAAATCACATAAGACCCATAGTCATGAAATAAAAGGCATATAGGCTAAATAACAGAGAGGGACTTCAGCCAACTAGTTGAAGGTACCAACTAGTTGAAGGTAGACAAAATAAATAAAAGATCTAGAGAAAATAAAACTATTGAACCATAAAGGGTAAAATTATATGTATATATAAGGCTCCTCAAAGTCTATATGGTCTTTTGGGATAGCCCTTTCTAGCTCCTCATCCTTTTCATTCAATGAATAATTTGATACTCTACCCCAATTCTGATTACATGGGACTTTAGTTAGTCCCTTTATGAATTTATTTTTTAGAGATTTATCTTCCCTCTTATCTTTAGAGATCTTTTAAGTGACTTCAACCTCTTTTAGGATAGTTTCCTCACCTACAAATTTAACCTTAAGCAAAGTCTCTTCCTAAAATTCTATGGTGAAATCATCTTGAGTTTCTCACTTTATACCTTCATGTCATTCCATTCTTTTATTAGTCCCATTATGGCCATAAACATTTCCCTTAACTTCTCATCAAATGCACACAACTTCCTTCTATGTTCACAATTAAAATCTTCCAAGTGACAAATTTCCTTCCCTTTTCTACCATCCTTCTCATCCCATAAGATAA
Source organism: Torreya grandis (assembly GCA_037957365.1). NCBI lineage: Eukaryota > Viridiplantae > Streptophyta > Pinopsida > Cupressales > Taxaceae > Torreya > Torreya grandis. The sequence goes on along the minus strand of JARHVA010007658.1, from coordinate 24,620 downwards.
CAATGGATTTGGGTCTTTTCCCCCCAAAAGTATAAGGTCTTTCACCCTTACATTTTGTATATTTGATGCTATGGGGTCTTAAGGAAGTGGGTTTTGGCATAGGGGGAGACTAGGTGCTTATTTTTAGAGGTGTTCATTCCCTCTTTCTCTAGGTATCTATGATCTTCTTTCAATATCCATTCCTTATCCCTTGGGATAACTTATATTTTTTTGAATCTCAAATCTTTCCCTTGTACTCCAAGATAAATATTAGGCCTTGGTGAATAATGGCATTATCATGGCTGATTTGGTAGGCTAAGGTGGTAATTTATAGGGACTTCAAAAGTTAGAATGGGAAACTAATTTCATGTCCTATAAAATGTTTTAGTAGTAAGAAACGATGGGAGAATATTAAGGTGAACTTGATTTTGAGTGTGAGGTACTTCATAATTTGGAGAAAAACTTTGGGTTACCATCATGGAATTTTTTTAGGTAAGCATTTCTTCTTGATCTCAAAAACACCATCAATTTAGAAGAATTTATACATAAGTTACATCTTTATGTGTTTATCTTTTAAGTCTTTAACTCCCTCATAACTCATAAAATTGAATTTTCTAATGTGTTCCTCTGTGACAATAATCTATATCCCATACATCTAGACTCTATGATTTTTCTAAAAGGCGATGAACTCCTTGGCCATCTATGCATCATGTCCATTTATTTGTTTCAGGTATTCATTCAAGACACCTATTTATAACTTCATCCACACTCTTGCATTGCCTTGAATTTCCATACAAGATAATGTATACAATTAGTCTTTATCACCACCCATCTTGTCAATGTTCTTACCCACAAAATTTAGATTATATTTGCAATTCTCCTGAGTTCCCATATAAATATTTCACTCAACATGAAAACAAATATGTTTTTTAAACCTATTGTCTCTTGTACCTATAATTTTCACTTGATCACTATAATGATTATTTAGATAGGGGTTTAATATTTGTATGTTCAAATTTTAGCCTCTAGTGTGTGACAACCCTGATGCCAATTATGACATGATGTTTGAATCATTACTAATAACTTATAATAAATGAGAAGATAAGTTCATATGCATTCACCATGTGACTAGTGAGAGGTGTACACCTATATTATAAAATCTATCAGTGACTAAATTTCTTTCCCTAAAAATATGCTCAATGGTCATCTCACTAAAGTGCACAAACATTCCTTTGGCATCATTAATAATTTTCTTAATGGCATTATCAGGGGAAAATTTTCTATAGAGAGAATTTAGAATGTTTAGAGAATCACCCTTGATGGTGAGGTTAGCAACCTTGGCATAGAAATCATGTTGTATACCACATAGAGAATTTTTGGCTTTGACCACATGATTAGTTTGAACTCCTAGGGGGATTGCATAAGTTATAAAAACCAATCCTTTAAGATATATAAAGACTCCACCACCCCCTAGTTTACTTTGTTTAACATTTGACGCACCATTGAAGTTTAGTGTTATCCATCCCAAAGGAGGATTATACAATTTAGTAAGACTCCTATTATATTTTGGATTAAAATCATTAACTTGGGAGAGGTTCTAATCAAGAAGAATATAGTGTTCATCAACTGAACCTAGGCTATTATATTTGGGAGTAAATTATATCCAATTATCCATTATTACATATAATAAATTAAGGAGGATATAATTTATATTTATCCTTTTTTTGGCAAAGATGCAATAATTTTAAACCTTTTAAATTTCCCAGAATAAATGTAGAATGGAAAGATACCACCAGAAGGATAGGGAGTGTAAGTTCTAGGTTATATTTTAATGAGTAATGATGTATATAATAAATTTAGTATGGACCCAAGAAACCTTAGACTTACGAATAATTAATTCCATACTGAGAGTCTAAAAATTTTAGGATAAGAAAATGTGGTGAATTTATTCTTCAAACATTTTGTAGAGGGAACACCTATTTAGGAAAACCATGCCACGCTTAGACAAGCTATCAATAGTGAGGATTTTATCTTAGGATAATAACTAAAAAATATTTTAAACTTAGGATTGAGGTGTTTTAACCAAAGAGGTATCCAATAATCCCTTTCCTACTCAAGATATATCTCAACTCAGTGATCATATTTCACTAAGAAGGCCCCACTATCTTTAGCTAGCCAAATCAAGATGTTATCCTTGGGGAAGAAATTAATGTGGAATTATTGGAGTTTAGAATTAAGGTCATGAAAATACTAATTCACTTCAAAATTATTAGATTCTAAATTAATATATTTCCATTGGGATATGCCATGCACACAAGACTAGTAATCTTTGAATTTAACACCTCATGAGGATTTGAATGCAAGGATGAGAGTATTCTAGGGAAGCTGGGTAGAAAGAGGATTCTAATATATCCATGGGTCATCCTATAATGAAAACATTTCCCCATTTCTAATATATAACCTAAAATATTTCTATTATGTTTAATAATTTTCTATTATTCATAGATTTATGTCACATAATTAAGTAAAGAAAGGTTAACCTTTTGGTAATGAATAAGCTAAATTATGTAACCAACCTAGTTACTCCTCATGAAAATAATATAAGTAAGCCACCATACAAGGTGAGGATAGGTGAAAATAAGAATGATTAAAATATGAAAAATAATACATTTTTAGAAGATACTCCACATATTGTCTTATCATCTCATATAAGGAGATAATTAATGACCTTTTCAAAATATATGTACAAGGTGTTAAAAATTTTATTAGAATGCCACCTCATATGTATCCCTCCAATTAAAGAGTTTTATGTGACTAAAACTATTCCAAAATGATTTATTCAAAATGTTTTTTATGATTTTCATAGACCACTAGTGCATACTACCAATAGATGCATTAGTTTTTCACATAAGAAACATGACTTTATAGATGAAAACATCATTTATGTAGGTACATCTCCTAATATTACAAATTCAAAACGAAGTGAGAGACAAAAAAATTAATATATATAATAATTATTTTATTAAGTATACAAGTCAAGTAAAAACAAATAAATCAAAAGTGTATTACACATATGAAGCACATCCTCCACCAACTTCTTATATTCCTCAAATGGAGGCATAACGTACTTTTAATGGAATCATTGGTATATATAATGTTTGAGTTCCATCTAGACCACTTATTTCATTTACAAAGCACTAGATATATGATGATGATTTTTAATTACACTATTTGTTCATTAAATCTTATAATTATCATTAACCCATATAGAGTGTCATGGTTGATAACAATTTAAGTGTGAATATTTGCAATGTCACACTTTTTTCTCAACTTTGAAACATAGATAAGGATATAATTCCTACTACAACAACCATTAAGGAATTAAATGGGCATGTTTAGATTTATATTGGTGAGATAAAATTACCACTACATGTTGGTCTAACACATGTGGCTACCAAGTTTATAGTAGTAACTAGTGTATGAGACTTTGATATGTTATTAGGATGAACCTATATTTAATATCTTTTTGCAATACCTTATAATGTATATAAATGTTTAAAATGCATATCTTATAATGATATGATCATAATTCATGGTATTCCATATGAATACACCTTCCAAAAAAATATTTTTATTCTTAAACATTCAAATATCAGTGGATCAAACTAAAAAGATTCAACCTAATGTTTCTATCTAATTTTTTACTTTTTTCCTAGTTTTGAAAAGAAAGAAACTAGTTAAGAGGGTGTGTAGAAAAGCCTATTAAGAGATGACCACATTGAATTATATACTTTGTAAGAAATCCCCTTTGGATTGAGAGGATGACCTATAATAATAAATCACTACCACAAACTTGTTTTTTAAACAAGTAGATGGGTGGATTGCCTAGCGTGAGCTAGATCATAGAAGTGAAAGCTTCTTAGGAGGTTATCAATCCATCTGCTTCAAACACTTGAGTTTATGAATAAAAAATAAATTATTTACATAAAATAATAGTAAAATTAAATTAAATGCAAGAATATGACATCAAATAACCAATCTCAACACAATAAAGTTAAATACTTTGCTTACAAGATGACTAAGCTAAATCAACTAGTGCTAAAAATTAGTTAAGGAAAAATGGTGGGTTTTGGTTTGTTAACTTCATGATAAAGGTAAAAAGGATTATTTATTTTGGTTGGGTAAATTATTAAGGCTAAAAATAGATATAAATATGAATGGGTAAATGGATTAAAGGAGTAGAGATGGTAAAAGGGGGAAAATGGGTAAAAATGGCAAAGAGGAAAAAGGGGTAAATGGGACAAAGAGGTGAATGGGGTTAGAGAAGTAAATTAAATAGGAATAGAAAAGGGATAAAATGGGAAAAATTAGATGAAAATGGGGTCAAGGTTTAAATAGTATGGATGCCAAGAAAAGGAAAGGCCAAATGGAAATAAAGAAATGAAATGCAAAACAAAAGCAAATATTACCTTCCCTTTGTGAAGATGATTGTTTATGATGTTTTTGAAGCTTTACGATAATTTTGGAAGAGTTTCATTTCTTCATTATCTTGTCTCCAAGATGATGACCTCCTTAAAAAGTGGATTATTCTCCCAAACCTACAAGGAAAGGCTCTAACCAAAATTAACTTAACCTTTGGTGAAGGAGAAGGGGGTATTTATAGCATTTATTCTAAAGAATCATGCCAAAGAAGTGGAATAGTGAAGTATGGCACCATATTTAAAGTGGGATCATAAGTTAAAAAGGGGGTAAGGATGGTGTTATTCCCACCTTGTTGGTTTGTCTCCCACTTTTCACATGAGACCAATTTGGAGTGGGAATCATGCACATGGGCTCAAATAAGGCCCAAGAACTTTTCACCAAGATAATTTTTATTTTGGATAAGTGCCCCATGAATTTTGGCACCATTATCCATGTGGTTGCATGAGTGGTCATGAAAGATATGGGGTGAGATTTCCACTCAATAGGTCTCCCACTTGGTTAGTTTATCTCCCAACTTGCTAAAGAGTCCAAAATGGAGAGAGAATCATGCACATGGGCTCATATGGATCTAAAATACCTTCCACCACTAACTTCCATATTTTGGATAAGTTCCCCATGAATTTTGACATCATTCTCCATGCATGAGGATAAAGGTACATGTTGAGTGACTGTCTAATGGGAAAAAATGCACCATACCTCCAAGGAGGGGCCATTTAGTGATTAATGATGTCATTAGGTACCTTAGAGGTAGGTCTCAAGTGGGGTATGATGTCCCAAATTAATCCACCTCACTTTTAATCCATGTAACTTTCAATATCACCTTCTGTGCCACTTTCCATGTCATCATGAATAGTGAAAGTAGGTCCCACAGTGAATAGTGATAGTGAATAGTACTTTTTATTAATACTTTTGAATAGTGATTTTAAATAGAACTTCTAAGTAGTATTATGTTAATAGGAGAATAGTGATTTATTTAGGTAAAAAGGGTTTGGTTAAGGGTTAAGAAGGTTTTAGGGATCTTTAGGGGGTTTCAAGGTATTCAATCATTAAAAATTATAAGTGTACAATTTTCTAGTGTTTACATTTTTTCCCTTTTTTATGTAGCTTTGAATTAACAAGATGAAAAATAAAAATGGATCACTTGGTCAAAGGTTAGGATGCCTTGAATATGGGAGGAGGTGTTCCCCCTTAAACTAAGAGTTGATGAGGTAAAGCAGAATCAGGGATGGGTTTGATAATCAATTAGTGGGGAGGTACTAGGTGGTGCCACAAGGTAGTTGGGTATTTGAGACGTAAACATACACACAAAATTTGACTAAGTGTGGTAGCCAAGAGCACACATGAACTAAAGTTACCAATTTTTGTTAATTTAAGTTTGGCTTTAGAGGAACATATATCAGGGGTAACCATCCATAACATTAGTCATAGTTGATCAAGTTATGCCTATCAAGCAATCTAGATAGGGTTGGGGTTGGTTTCATGTATCCAAGGTAGGAAGTGGTCTTGTAAAATAACCCAAATGGTTAGGTCATGAAAAAATGTAACATGGCAAATTTGGTTCGTATAATCAAAATGGCTTAGGCAAGGTCATCACAAATATATGCAATAGTTAGGCTCTAAATGGCTAAATCCAAGGTGGACATGATTGAATGGTCAATTGGTTAGAGAGAGTGGTTGGTAAGGGTTCAAGTAGGAGGTAGCTGAGTATCCATATGTAATAAATAAGTGGAGACTATCTACATAGTTGCATGGATGTGATATCCAATACAACTTCAAGCTAAATATAGTTCTCAATGGAGTTTAAATGGGCTGCCCTAATGTGATATATGACATGGTTAGGTTGGGGTTGATAGTTGGGTAATGATGAGGTGTCATGGTGTAGATTGGTGAATAGTCACCATAATAATCCCACATGCACTAGGAAGAGAAGACACAAATGGGTAGGGTAGGATAAATAAGTAGGTAGAAAAAGGCTAAGCATCACAAATTTCCTATGATGGAGTGAATCCAAATAATATGTGCCTTTGTGAGGAGGTTATGGCTTCTAAAATTATGTGAGGGTAAAAGCACAGTGCTGACATCTATCGCTATGAATTGAGTTTTAGGAGCTGGGTGTCTATCAGGATCTACATAATATTTATGGCAAAGGTTAATCATCACTACGAGTTGAGTTTTAAGGATAGTAGTAGAGTGATGACCTAAAAATAATTTATTTGATGGCTAAGTAGTTTATATGAGTTATAATGTTGGTAGTATGAATAGTGATAGAGGATAGACCTTACCTGACCCAAGAACTACATGGGTAGGATAGATAAATAGTGGCCATCTCTGGATCCTCTATCCCAATTACTTAGAACCAAGGACTTTGGGTTCCACTTAGAAGATGCCCTACTAGCAAGGAGCTAGGTGGTCCGAGATATTGGTTAGATATTTGGATAAGATGGGGGAGCTTCCATAGTGGCAAGAATTTTGGGAGCTATCACCACTAGTAATAGTGATAGTTTTAAAGGTGTGACCATTAAATCAACCCAAGGCTAGAAGCTAATTTATGTCAACTAGGTTAAGGTGACACTAATCCAAATAACCACCAATCCCATAAGGACAAGAAGATGATAAAGCAATCAGAGACATCAGATGTAGGTCAAATTATATGGGAAATAAAAAGACATCATGACAGTGCATAATGACTGTTTCAAGATGACCAATTAGATTGAGGGATACATGTCCACATGAAAAGGTAAGTAGACTTGACTATTTCAAGTTGGAAGACTATTCAAAATAATTAATGACATCATATGACCTTCCCCATCAGTGGAATGGATAATCATGTCGGTGAGGAAGAATGATTAGGTAGTCTATTTAAAGAATCATGGTAATAATGAATACCTATCATGAAGTGATTTGGTTTTGAATGTTGTTTAGGGTGTAGAGAACTACTAAAGGTTGAATATGGTGAACAATGGGAGAAATAGAAAGATAATCAACAACCCCCATGACCCAAAAAAATATACATGGTGAATGTGCATATCTACTGAATACTACATGTAATGGAAATAATGGAAGTGTTCTTAAATCAATAATAAGAGGAAAGGCACCCATGACCTGAGATTGAGCATAAACTCTTACCTAATTATTAATGATGAAGGTGATATTTTCATTACACAAGGTGTAGGGTTGGAGAATATGACCTTTAGCCTATTCATAAAGGGAACCCTCATTGTCCAAGGGATGTGTTAATTCAAAAAATAGTGGTGGCTATGTACATAGAATAAATAGAGTAGAGGGATACAATGGTTATGATGGGTGATCAAAATGAAAGACCTAGAGTGGAATATGATTTTTTCCCTATGGAGATAAATATAGAAGAGGTGAATAGAGTACACCCTTTAGTAGATACTAAGACAGGGAATGTTAAAAATGTTAGTTTAGGGAGTAATCAAGTAAAAGGATGGCTAAACACAAATCTTGAGTCACTAGATAATCAATCTATTTCTTAGGAAGGAAAATAATGTATGTAGAGGCCTTAGGTGAGGTGTGGATAGTCTAATAACTTTATATGTGTCATGTGACTCCTCGCACCCTAAATAAAATATTACATAGTTTGCTATAAATATGTATGAAATGTGTTGGATGTCATTGTTTGAGTGTTATCATGCTTAATTTTATGTGGATACTCATGAATGCTATCATTATGGATATGATTATTATGGTTATTTTTGTTGTAATCTCACTTAAGGTAAAGTATATGGTTTAATACAATGAACAACACTAATGGTAAACTAGAGAATATAATCAAGAGATAAATGTCATAATGAAAATATCAACTAAACACATTAGAATGAGAAGAGGACATGATTTTACTTCTATGACAAGGACTAAAAATAGACATGAAGTGGGTTTGGCTTAATGAACATAAGCCATGTGAACATATTTCATGAACATGCTTTGACACACCTTTCAAGTACTCACAAAATGTGTAGAGGGTTTAAAGGTTGAAGAGGTGATGGATAGGGTGAAGGGAATAGTTGGAGAGGTACAAAATGAGGACCCATGGTTAACTAATAAAGATGATTGAAAGAAGAAATGGATGTCTTAAAGTAGGGATGTTGACAAGATTGCATGCATTAAAGAAAGAGAGTAAAGGACATGAGGTATCAAAGATGTATACTCATGCATAAGAAATACAATAGGTGACCTCACTCTAATTAGTGAGAAGTTGGAGTGATAATGGGATAAAATAAAGGGGATCTAATAAGGAATGAGGGGAAGCTAGACCAAGAGATGGATGAAGAGATAGGTAGAGAAAATAATGAGGTTATAGATAAAGATGAAGGTGGAGAATGATAGAATGAGCCAAGTATGGATATGGAGGAGGAAAAAAATAAGGTTGTGAACAACAAGGAGTGTCATCATGGGAGATGAAAAAAATGAAATGAAATGGAGAAAAGAGAAGAAAAATAAAATGTGGAAAATGGGGGTTTAAGGAATGCACTAAAGAATGATAGATTGGAGAATTGAAAAAGATGGAGAAAGAAGTGTAGTAATCATGAAGGGTAAGGGAAGGATGATAAATATGGGAAGGCATAGAAAGGATGATAAGAGAGTGAATAAGTAGGTGATGATGTGACCAAGTAAACATGGATGATGATAGGCAAGGAGAGGAACAATGAAGAAAATAAAATGGTAGTGTTGGAGATGAGAATGGGATGAAAAATAGGGAAAGGGACTAAGAAAAATGAGGGGAAGCAAATGATGGGTGGATAGGCAGCTAAAGAGATAAGGTATGTGATAATTATCTTGTTAGAAGAGATTGACAAGTTGAATGGGTGATTAGAAGAGATTGATAAGCTGGAAAGTGGTGAGGTGGTGAAGAAATAGGGGAACACAATGAAAGGGAACAAGATGAAAGTAAAGGATGAATATTAGGGATGATAAGAAGGAAAAATAAGAATTGAAGTGGGGATATAAAGCATAGATACTCACACAAATTCAAAATACAAGTGAGTATCAAGATGGAAAGAGGAAAATGGGAATGCAAAGTATAAAAGGCTAGGACTGTTAAGAAGAAAAGGGCAATTATAAAAGGTTTCTCAAAGGATAGAGACCCAGTTGAAATCTAGTTGTGGAGGAAAAAAATAAAAATGTGGGGAGAGTGGAAAATTGATAGAGAGTGGTGGCACATGTAAGAAAAAAATGGGATGCTATAAGAAATAAAAGAAATAAAAATCATGCTAGGTTGAAAATATGGGAAAGAGGAAAACAAGAGTTGAGAATTGGAATAAAGGTGTTTTAGAAGTAGTGGAAGGGTACTAAAAAGGTGGTATCAAAGAAGAGAAGGAGGGAAAAGTGTCCATTAGTGTGCAAGGGAATAAGATGATGTATAATTGGTGAGGAAAAGAGAGTGAGTAAGAGGGTATGATAGGTTTCCAAGGAAAAGGGGAAAGGATGAGGATAGTGGAATAAGTAAAAGGGGATAAAGGGCATGGTTAGTAAGAAGTGGAGAGAGGGACAAAAAACAAGAAAAGTGGGTGGGTGAGCGAGATTCAAATCATGCACAAGGAAAAGTGATGGGGAGGTCAACAAAGTAGATTAGTTGGTGTCTTTATGAGAGATTAGAGAGGATAATGAGGAAGGCTATCAATCCTTGTGTTAAAATAGATTTACAAACTAGAAATGTGGTTAAAAGAGATTGACAAGCTAAAGGGAGGGAGGTGGTGAGGAGATAGTTAGAAAAGTGGAGGAAGAGATTTTAGGTGAGAAGGGAAAACAAAATAAAAGATTCAGTTGAGATAAACTTAGTAACTGAGTGCTACATACATAGTTAAAAAAGATCTCAGGCCAATGTAGTTCTCCAAGCAATTAAGATAAATAAAAGAGGAAGCATTAGATGCTGTTAAAATACAAGGATTCTAAAAAAATTCCAAAGCTTACATGATATAGGATGCCCTAAACAAGAGGGCATTATTAGAAACATAAAATAAGGAGAATAAAAAGGGGAGGGTAATTAGTTTTTAGTGGTCAAACTACCCTTAGGAGTCAATCAATGCCTACATATTCCATTGACATCAGGCTAATGTAGTTTAATAAGGGTCAAATAATGGTGCTCAAATTGGTTTCCCCAGGTCGATGGACCACATGATCTAATTTTGTTGAAGGTTTGTGGAGAAAGGGTGTGTGTTAAAGATAAGTTGAGGGATCATAAATAGGGATATGATGCTAATGTTTATTTGATGTTATTCATGGTTAGGGTTATGATGATTTCATGGATTATAGTGGTGGCACATAAGTAGGTTATATAGCCATACTAGATGAAAAAATCATGAGGCATTGGTCTAATAAAATACATGACTAAAAAATGAGAGAACAAGAAATTAGGTATAATTCTTATTTGTTGAAAAGGATAAAATAAAACCCAAAGTTAGACTAACTTAAGGAACATAAGCCTAAGTTAGACTAACTTAAGGAACATAAGCCTTTTAAATGCTTTACATTAGCATGCATTAGTTAATAAAACAAGTTTCTTGATTATAGTGTGTTAAGTAAGCTCTAAATCCCTTGATTTATAGATAGTATTTAGGGGAGATGGGTGATAGGTGGTATAAAGGATAATGGGTAATATGTATGGTAACCTTATGTGGGTTGTTTTTCCCCTTCTATAGGTGACCTAAGAATGGTAATAAAAAAGTCCATGTTATATGCTAGATGTAGACTGATCAATACAGGAAGTCTACATGTGAAAGTTGATTATATCTTCCAACTTATTATGTTGCTTGATACCTGATTATGGCTTTAACTTTTGTTTTGGTAGTGGGTATTTTGATTTGTTGTTGTATGTGGGAAGCTTATTGATATAGGAAGCTTCTAATAAATTTCTCTAGTTTTGACAAAGTTAACTTAGTCATCCTTTAAGGGAGTGGTCTAAGTTTAGTGTCTTTGTTTAATGATCTTAATATTTGTCCTTCAAGGGAGCAATCTACCTTATATTTGGAAATTTTTATTTTGTTTTTGGGAAGCTATTATTCAAGGGAATAGTTTGCAAAGCTTAAGATATTGACCCAAGTAATATTTTGGTATTCAAATTATTTTTGGATGTAATTTTTTTTAGACATGGACAAGTCTAATTAGGTTCATAGGTTTAGCTTTATGAGGGAAAAACTTTAACACCATAGGGTTAAATGATAGGTGAAAGGAGGTGGTTTGAGAGACAATGACCATGGAATTCCATCTTGTTAGAGATGAAAAGTATCCATGAGAATCATGCTATGGGTAGAGACATGGTACCCATATTTAGGATTAGGCTATGATTATGATGGTTAATCACATGTTTTTATGTTGTAATCAATTGTCCTTAGAAGGAGAGGAGGAAGATGGGTGAAGGTGAAAATCTCATTAATCAAGGGATGAGCTTAAGTTAGATAAAAAGTGAGATTGATCCTTCTGTAACATAAGAATAGATGCAGATGTGAATCTTTAAGAGGCTCATGTTTTGGTTTGCCTTCAAGGGAGGACAAATGATAAGATCCTAATCCATACTTACGGGTTATGATGTAGGGTCCAAACCAATTGAAATAAAACTTACCTCATGTACTTTTCTCAATGTTAGTTTTCTTTTAAGATGAGGTCTCTGATATTGAAGTCTCATACTTTGAGGTGTTTGTCATAAGAATGACTGATGTGTTCTTGATAGACACAAAGATGTTTAAGGGTGGTTAGATGATGTTTGTTGAGTAACTCAAGCTGATCCAAATGGTGCTAATGATAATCATCCCCAAAGATGAGCTCTTATAAAGATATGTGAAGGGATGGGATTTAGACTTTGAGAGGTAAGACTACCTCTACCTTGAAGACTAAAGAGAAAGGTCCAAACCAATTGAAATCAAACTTACCTCATGTGCTTTTCTCAATGTTAGTTTTCTTTTAAGATGAGGTCTCTGATATTGAAGTCTCATACTTTGAGGTGTTTGTCATAAGAATGATTGATGTGTTCTTGATAGACACAAAGATGTTTAAGGGTGGTTAGATGATGTTTGTTGAGTAACTCAAGCTAATCCAAATGGTGCTAATGATAATCATCCTCAAAGATGAGCTCTTATAAATATATGTGAAGGGATGGGATTTAGACTTTGAGAGGTAAGACTACCTCTGCCTTGAAGACTAAAGAGAAAGGGTTAGCACTCATAGAGGTTTGAACGTTAGTATAATAGGCCCATAAAGTGAAGGGGGCATGCAAATTCCAATCCTGACCTGAAGCATTGGCTACTTTGGTTAGTATTTTGTTGAATATTTTGTTAGAGGCTTCTACCTATCCATTTTTTTATGGATGGTAAGGCAAGGAAAAACTTAGGTCAATTTTGAATGCATCACACAAACCTTAAACTTGTTTGTTTTTAAAATATTTTCCATTATTAGTGATTATATTATGAAGAACACTAAAGTGGTAGATGATATGATGGTTAATAAATTCAATGATCTTCTCAAATTTGGTTGAGATGAGAGGGATATCTTTCACTCCCTTGGTGAAATATTTAGTGGATGTGATGAAGGAACTATGCCATTATAAAGAATAGGGGTTGATTTCCCCAATGAGATTGAGCCCCCATTATGAGAAAGGCCAAAAGTACTTAGATACTTAGAGACCATTGGCTAGTGCATGATGTAAATTAGTGTGTTATTGACATTTAACACACTTTTTTACATAATCACAATAGTCTTCTTGAGGGTGGGCCAATAGTGGACAAGGTGAAGGATACGTTTATTGACTAATATACCACTAAAGTGTCCCCCACATATCCCATCATGTGTTTCCTTGATGGCATGGGAAGCTTCATGGATGTGTGGGCAATGAAGGAGACCGTCAAAACCATGTTTGTAAAGGATTACCCCTAGTATGGTGTAATGAGAGGTACTTTGAACAAAGTTTTTTTGGGAATTCCTTGAGATGGTGGGAGGAATGATGCCTAGGTTGAGGTAGTTAAAATTTTGGTCATACCAAATGTCAGATGGGGATTATTCTATATTACAAATGGTGGGGAGGTCAGATTGGTTATAAGAGGGTACAGTAAAATGATGAATGGTAACAAATATTTTAGAATTAGAAGGTTATGAAGGGATATAGGAAGTAAGGCAAGCCATTATATCTATGAATATATTCATAGATCAGGGAACAAATTGGATGAGGTAATGTTTAAATGATGTTAATGTTTGTCAACTAAAAGTTTGTATTTTTGTAAGACATCATTCTTACATTGATATGAGCCATTGACTTGGTTGACCAAGAGTTAGGAATTACCAAAGACATTGATGGTCTTAATTCTCAAGGATAGATCGATTTAGAGACCTATGATTAGGGCTTCATACTCATCCATATTATTAGTGTATTTGAATTCAAGTTTGAAGGAAAGAGGAAGGGGTTCATCATCAAGAGAAATGAGAATAATTCCAACACCCCCACCTTATTGGAACTTTGAACCATCAAATAACATAGTTATTTGGTAGGTTATTTCTTCTTGGGAAAGAGTAGTGATGGATTCATCTGGGAAATCAAGAGGAAGTAGTTGGTGATCTGCTAAAGGTACTTTAGCCAATTGGTCGGCAATGACTTGCCCTTTAATTGACTTTTGCCAAAAAAACTCAAGATTAAGTTATATTAAGAGCATAATCCTCTTGGACATAAGTTGGTTTTGGTATGGCTTGGAATGCATGTACTTGATTGGATCAGTGTTGGTTATGACATAGGTTTTATGGTTAATAAGGCAGTGGTAGATTTTGGTGGCCATGAAAGTTAGGGCTAAACATAGTTTCTCAATATGGTTACAAGCATTATGAGGTCATGTTTATGAAAGAGATACAAAAGACATAGTACTTGTGTTTCTTGATCAAATTAAGGTGTGTACATTTCCCCCCTTTTATTCTATTAATGCAATGGAAATGAAATTACTAACATAAAATAAAAACAAAAAAGCACACCTATACTTACCTATGTGGATATGTTCTAAATTTGACCCACTTCTTAGCTAGATATGTGGACAAGCATTTATAATACTAGTTGTGAAGAGAAAATACACAATGTGGGTGTCCCCTATACTAAATCTAATTAACCAACTAGATTATAAGAAATAAATCCCTATTTGTCCCCACTTTGATATGTGACTATGTTTGAGAAATAATCTATAATTATAAAAAAACAAGCCCTACTTACCCCCATTCTAACATGTAATTGAGTCTTAGAATTAATTTATGAATGTGGAGGAACAAGTCCTACTTTCCCCCACTCTAATATGTAACTATGTCTGAGAAGTATATGTGCTCTAAGTTCAAAGTTGTTTCTCAAACTACATCCTACACAAACTAGTGTAATCTAGGTCTAGTGTGAAATTATGGATCAACCACTATAGATGACCATATAACCCAATCTAGTGAAATCCTGGTAACATCTTGGTGATAATCTAAGTGTAATATGGTAATTTTTGCATAGAGAATGGTATAATTTTCCATTCCATCTTCATAACTTAGTGAAATCTTGTGGGGTCAAGGACATGTGCCATACATCATGCCCCCAAAAATTGATATCTGAGTAATGTAGTTATGTATCATGTGTGTGTGTGTGTGTTCACATGTGCATGTGTGTGTGTATGTAAGGATGGTTACCATATATGTGCCTCCATAGTCATAATCTAAGTCTAGTACTATGTCAAAATCCTATGTAAAATCTAAGAATCTAAACTAGTGTTATATAACCCTAAAAATTTAAGTCAATCTATGTATCTAAATACCTAAGTTAATATATGTATGATCCTAACTGAGTAACTGAGTCATTGAATCAAGAAATTTGACTCAATTTTGTATGTATATGTCTAAGCCAAAGAATAAATCTACATATTTGAGTCAATCTATGTATCTGAATATCTGAGTGTCTAAGTCATTGAATCAAAAAATTGAAGTCAACTATGTATTATTATGTCAAATCAACTAAATAAATCTATGAATCTAAATATTGAAGTCAATCTATGTATCTAACCCTAACTGAGTGTTTGAGTCGTTGAATTGAGAAATCTGAGTCAATTATGTATCTGTATATCTAAGCCACTGAGTAAATCTATGTATCTAAATATCAAAGTTAATATATGTATCTAAATGTCTAAGTGTTTAAGTCACTGAATCATAAAATTTGAGTTAATTATGTATTTTGTGTCTAATCCACTAAGTAAATCTATGTATCTAAATATCAAAGTCAATATATGTATCTGAATATCTAAGTCGCTCAATTAGAAAATCTAAATCAACTATGTATTTATATGTTTGAGACATTGAGTAAATCTATGTATATAAATATCTAAGTCAATCTATGTATCTAAATATATGAGTTAATCTATGTCAATGTGAATAGTTTTTATATGCACCCTTTTGGTGAGAGAGCTGAAACTAGGGTAAGGGTATCAAACCAAAAGTGATATTGGTAGGCCTATTAGTGGTAATTAGTTTTTATAATATGATTTATAGATAAATATTTTGGTGATCATAGAGGAATGATTTATAAATTGGGACTAATATAAACAAGTGGTCTATAGTGATTTTTCTAAGAAAATATGAGTTTTTGTGTTTATAGATTCAAATCAAGTGGGATAGAAGTGTAATTATTACAGTGCAAGGGATATCATTATCAACTCCCACGCATAAGAAATGGATCAAAAAATAGAGCTATGTTTCTTGAGATATCAAGATTCAAAGATTAGGGTAATAGTTGGATAAATTTACATGCAAGGTAAACCTTAGGTGGGTGGCATTTTTAAAACATGGTTTAACTAGGTTTATTGATTGATTCCAAAAATCATTTGAATATTTTTATTTGAGAGAATATTTGCTTTGAGCCTAGAAACATTTTGAGGAGATGAGGAGAGAATGTGACCCACTACAAGGAGGTAGAGGTGCTCATCTAGGTAGAAGAAGATATCACTTTCCCTTATTTTTAATGTTTTTGACTTATTAATTAAGTTTTTTTAATCATTTTTAGTGTTATTTAGATAGATTAAGGCTATTTTTGGATGATATTAGTAGTGTCCCAAGGACAAAATTATAGTCCTAGGATGTTGCGCTATAATTTGTAGACTATGTTAATGCCAAACACCAGTGTCTTGTCTATAGTACTAATGTCCAATGGACTGAACACTATATTTTGTATTCTAAAATACATTTAATAATTTATTTAACATGTATATTTGTCATTTAAAGATGCTAACATCTGATTATATGTATTTACAAGTATATGTACATATAAGGGAGTTATATGTTGGTTAGATGATGAAGTGCTTATGTGGATTTTCCTTGATAGATGATGAGAGAAAAGTTATGGATAGAGCTAGTCTAGGTTACATGGCATCACTTGCACTAATGCCCTAAGATTTCCATATCATAACTACACTGTGTGAGCAGTGTAATAATGATACATATACTTTTTAGCTACCCACTGGGGAGATTATTTTTACCTTCGAAGATGTGTATAGGATATTAAGATTGCCCATTATTGGTCAGTAAGTAGTATTATATGAGGTGTCTGGGGATATAGATATAAATTGGTCCTTGAGTTATTTTATGGCCATACTTATGGGGAACCATCATTAGGTAAGTAGAAATGACATGTTATTATCTATGATTATTATAGCTAATGTTATGTGGTTATGGAAGTTTTTGGCAATGTTACTAACTTCATTTGTTGTTATGGATGGTAATGAGTTATCCATTTCATACAAGATGAATGGGATTGTACAAGGAATAGAAAATCATAGGACCATATACTCATGGGGTTGTAATATTCTATCCCAATTGTATCAATATTTATACCATTTTACTTAGGAGTTGTGTGGTGGTGGGATTAGATCCTTGACATTGTTGCATTCTTGGGCTTATGAGCACATTGTTGTGGCTAGGTTTGAGGGGGTTTTGTGTATAGCTTGGGTACACCCATAAGTATTTATGTAAATATGTCCTAACATAGATCCCATGTGATTGAGGAGCATGATACACTATCAATTTGTAATAAATTGAGTGATATCCAAAGACATTATTTAGAGACCCTAAAGTGCATTTCAAGGATGGCCTAAGGATTAGATGCAGTTGATATGGATTCAAATGAGTTGTTGGTTTCATGATCAATGGACCACATCTTATTAGAGGTTCTAGTATGAGTGTGTGACATATTAGTTTGGTGTTGTCTAGTATGAGCCTCCCATACCATGGGTGTGATTAAGGAGTAGTCATTCCTTAACAAATCAAGGTAGTATATTGAGACCCAAAGTGGTTTAGTTAGCTCCCATTCTAGTGATAGAGAGATTATATGATAGATATGACTAATGTATATTATGTGGGGTCTACCAATTCCTTCTTGTTATGGTGGGGATGACATAGGTGGATACCATTATTTATAGGATATGGGGCCATTTTTGAGGATGTATTAGATCTAGATCCCATTAAATCAATTAAGGGTATGTTTTCATTTTTAGATTTTTTGTTAGCAGAGGTTCTTGGGTTCACTAGAACATGATAATTATAGGTATAACTCCTACAATTGAAGGAAGAGCTTGTGGGAAAGGATAAATCATTGTAAGGTATTCATTTTTATACTAGGATCACTTAGGTTTACCACAATCTTAGGTAATCCTACTAATGTCTATGTAGATAAATACAAAATGGAAATACTCAAGTGTGAATACACATTTGTCAACTCATAAAGAAAATACCTTTTATTAATTAATTAACATAATAGGACTTCTAACTATTGGAAGTAATTTACAAAGGTCTCTCGAGGAATGTTATCATTACATAGATTTATTATGCAATAACATCCAATTTCATAATAATCATATTATATCACATAGAGGACAAATAACTTATCATGAGATATAATATTTTAATGCATATAGATACAAAAAATATATAGATATAATAGGGAACACAAATCCATAATATTAATCACCAATTACATAATCTTACTTACAATCATTATACTATTAGGCACTCATTACACATTCATTCCATATATCCTAAGTCTAAATTCATTCCTTAATGTGTTCATATGAAACTTACTCAAAAGGTCCTCATATAGTTGTTGTTACTTAGATATTCACCTTTTGAGAATATGACAAGGATCTCCCCATCCAATTGGCACAATGGAATCACCTCTATTCTTGTGGGTAGTGTAAGGAATGAGGTGAGTCTCTAGATAGGGCTAGCTCCCTTGATGTGCCACTATGGATCAAACTACAACTAAACTTTGGGGGGTGAAAAGAGAGATAGAAAATAAAATTAAAGATAAAATAATGGAGGTGATACACCAAATTTATTTATTACATTCTACCATATGCATATTACACTTAATATCAAACAATAAACCAAACATACACTTTCCCAATCTACAACTTCTCACATCAATATTACATTATGAGGTCAAGATGGACATCTAAGATAGGAAGACTAGACAAGAGGCCTTAAATGGAATTGATGAAGAGATAAATTCACTTAATCCTTGACATATACCAATAACACTTCACATGCCCTACAATAAGAAGTTTTCCAACTATAGATAGGTTGCAAGAATGAACTAGAATGCTAAGGAAACAAGAGTGTCCCTTAAGAAAAATCAAAAATTTAAGTACACACACTATTTATAGTTATAAAAGAGATAAAAATTAGTCATTTTATTTATAAAAATGTATAAAAATGAGCATGGCTTTTCCATACTCAGGTGGAACCTCTGATACAATGCCTAAATGGTCAACTCTTATAGAGCTTGAGAGAGAGAGAGAGAAAGAGAAAAGTCCAAGGGTCACAAGGACACTTTTCAAGCTGATACAAGGAGTTACTTATGAATTTGAGAATTATTTAGGATGAAACATGTAATTTTAGGAGCAACAAGTGTCAATTCAAGTCACAAACTTAAAGAAAAGTGGAAAGAAACTCCTCATTAAGCACAAAAAAACTGCCTTCATGATTTCCTCTATTTAGGCATCCCATAACAAATAAATACCAGTTATAATTATTTTAATGAAAGATAGGGGAATCATCCATTCCTATCCATGCATTGGTTTCATACCTAGTCTTTTGAAATCAACCAAAAGTGAGCCATCATCCTCTGTAGTCCAAAAAGGACTCCTCTCATGCACCCTGCACACTTGGCTTCCAAATTGGATTTATTTGATCATTAAAATCCATGAAATGGATTAAATTAAAATTTTAAAGGCCCTCCATGGACTTATAAGAATAAAAGGCACCTTAAAAGGACATTCACTTGAAGTTTTCACACCTTTCACTAGTTTGTCTAATAGGCCAGTTTTGAATAGCTAAGTTAAATTACATGATTTGGGAACTTATAAGTTGTTTCATGGCATGAAATTAATATTAGGAGTTAATAAAAGTCTAAATAATATCTCCAATATTTTTTTCATCCCTTAACTCCTCTTGTAGCCTATGCAACACACAAAATAGTGGGAAAATCCCTATTTATTCCCCCATCCATACAAGTACATACAACTCCAAATCATGTTGAGAAACTTAATATAGTCCTATAAAAATTACAATAATCATCCTAGTCAAAATAGCTCACTAAATTGGCTATAAAATTCAATCTTCCCAAACTAGTCCTAGTAAGGGTTTAAGAGTAGTTTTAGGTCTTAAGGATTGTTCATAAAATTTACACATAAAACTTGAAAAAAAATTCAACAAAATTGATCCTAGGGGATCCTCATAACCACCCTCAACTTCTTTATCCACCATGAAAACCTTCATGAGAGATATGAGCATTTGAATGTGTCTATTCAAGCTTATTCTTGCTCCTTTTGCATGATTAAGTTGATTCATGAGCCAAAAGTGACCATATTGATGGTTTCCTATAAATTTATTATATTTAACACATTTTTAGAGACCCTAAAAACATGTCCCATCTGGTTTGAGTGATCATCTTATGCTAGAAGTGCAAGTGACTTATCATTTGGCCCTAAGTGTGAACCTTGCCCAATGTGCTTGACTATACCTTAAAGCCAAAAGTGGCCTATGATGCTTTTTCTTACCTCCTGATAGATCAAACATCTATAAAATCATCCTAAAATCATTCTCAATCAATGTATAAATCTCACTCAGGGCTATAATTGAAATTGACCCCTTGTTGAGTGTTATGTCTCAAAAGGTCCTACCTAAAAGCTTAGGGGCATGGAGCAATCTATTTTTTTTCACTTTTCCTTGATAGGTTTCTCATGATTTTATATGTGTCACATATATTCTTAAAACCTTTTTAAGGATCCTCTTATCTTTTATTTTACCACTTCACTTCTTTTCCTTATAACTGCCAATTTTATGCATAGTGGGAGTGCCCTCTATCTAAGATAAAATAGAGGGAACTCCCCTATTTACTTTTTAAAAATGAATATTTTAAGATATTATATAGTTCATTATAATATTATATACAAAAATTCATCTCTTTATTAGGTATTTAGACCCCCAAACCTCCTTAATCTCTAAGGCAGACTGTGGGAAACAACATTGTGTGTACGATTTTCACAAGTAGACTATATTTTATATGACTGAAGGCTCTTTGTTTGATTGATAAGATATTTTGATGACATAATGATATACTTATGATCATGGTGAAATTTTTTTACCTTTGAGACCCACTTTAACTCCCATGTTCTCATTTGATACCCTTTAGTCCTCATAATTGTATCTCTTCCTCTTATGATTGAGACACTACTTGTTGACCCCTATTGTAGACTATTCTACCTCAAATGAGGTTAATAATAACATTATTTATGATTCATTGAATATTATAATATCATAATTCAATTTTTATAAAAATATTATCCTTCTTTTAGGTCTAAAACCTTACTCATGCATCTGACCTCTATTGATTGTCTACCTACAGTCATTATATCTTTTGCAAAATAGTGGTCCTCCATATTTTTTTTGCATGTTTTAAGCTCAAGGAAAATATGTTTAACCTAATATAATTTTATTAGGATAATAGTAAACCTATTTAATCACTTTGGTCTCACCTTGAGTGGGCTACAACACCATCAAAATTCTCCTCCTAGCTCACTATTTTTCTAACTGAGACTCCTTTTACCCCTGCCTGTAAGTTGTTTTAGAATCATAAAACCTTGTGATAGGTGTATTAAGGATTTACATGATCTCTCTAAGGTTATAATTTTCGTTTCCATACCTTTACTCATATTTTAATTCCCCTAAAACATCACCCAAAAATCCAAACTAGCTCACTGGTCTCTACCCTGTTGTAAGCATTTATATTACATGTGTACGGACTGTAGGTGAGTATGTGAGGTAAAAACATTACAAATTACCTTATATTTTGGTTATATTGGGAAAAATATGTCAATTTTAACCATTTTTAATCATTCTAACATGGTGTCAAGGCTAATTTTTAGCCTTTAGAGCTAGAGTCCATTCTGATCCCTTTTCTTGTAGACCTTTCTGACTGCTTCCAATAGTTTTTTTAGGCAACTTTTGTGTCTTTTAGCACTATATTCCCCTAGTTATTTGTCTTATAAACTTGGAAAGGTAATTTTAAATATTAAAAACTACAAATTATTCTAATTTGTATGTTCTAATTCCTTATGACTTCACTTCTTATGACATTAACAAAATCATTGGGTGCTTTGTTTTGTTAAATTAGGGATTGTGTCCCAGAACTCAGTCCTTAAAGCCTTTGATTATAGTTTACAACTTTATTTGCCAACCTAATCATAGAAAAAAATTTATCAAGGTATATAAAACATTATATTATATTAATAAAGCTTCCATCTTATACTGTAACATTTCTACATGGCTATTTGGCTCCCTGATAACACCTATATATGGTTATTTGCAAGTGGGTTTAGCATGTAGAATGTGACATGATGCATTTATTATAATTAATTAGTTTCATAATTGATACAAAACCTCCATAAATTATTATATTAATCTTATACATGTCTCCAAATCTTGGTAAATATCATAAACTAGTTTAAACTTTCATCTTTCCCTCTACAAACCCCTGTGAAAGCACATGAAAATATGGCATTGATGATGAGGGTGAGATATGGTATCTTTCACTATTTTTGACCATTCATGAGTTTTATATCCATATTCAAACTTCCAAATTAAATATTTACACTTCAAGGAGTTTTTAACTAATACTTAGTTCCCTATTCCATCATGACATCATTTCAGGCTCTTGTAGATGTATTGACTAAGTTTAGCATGCATACTATGAACATGTGTACATATGGATACAACCCATGAGGAATTAATTAGATAATGAAGTTATAATATGAATATATAAATAATATAACACTTAAAACATGTACATGGGATTAACACAACCTTCTATAACCATTCATAAAGCATGGAAACTCATAAAATAGTGGAAACCTACTCATCAAGACATAATGCACTAGTCTACAAAATTGATGGTATTATTTTATCAAAAAAAATAAAATGTGAATCCAAGAATATAATAAATTATAGGGGATTGTAAAAATCCTTCGGAACCAAACTCATCAAGTGGATTGTATGGATTTTTCCAAACAGGACTAAAACCTGAAGAGTGCATAAATTCATACGCAGTTTTGGAAGGTCAACTTCAAATGGATGATTCATAAATCATAATGAATCATTATAAAAATTATTGATATGAATATTTATATCCATGAGTTTAAAATCACCTCCAAGAATCATTTTACCTAAAACTATTTGTGTTGACTATACCAAGCAAAAAATTGCAAGCCACTTTAATCTACCAAGAAGAGTGAAAATTGAAAAAAAAGGTTTTGAGAAATAAATGTTAATTTTAGATAAAACCAAACCTATTTTTTAGTGTGTGGGAGCTTAAGAGACACTTTTACATATTTTACAAGTGTCACACTTCCCAAATAGGTTATACAAGTGCCAAACTCACTCTTTTCTTCAAGTAAATTTGTTTTCCTAAGTAACCTAACAATTTTTAATTAGTGAAAATTATAAAAGACCTCCTAAGACACATGTGACATTAAAAAACTCTTTGACACTTTCACATTTTCCAATAAACTTATACAAAGCATTAAATGCACCATTTTTTACCCTTAAAATAACTCAAAATGATAAATGGACCTAGAAACTAATTGACCAAAGCTAGTACAACATTAATTGACCTCAAATGACCTATAAAAAATATAATTAAAATATATTATACTCCCTTATTGGCCTAAAGATCATTTTTTTACTAGGGGTGCACCAATTTGACCTAAGATTCAAATTTGGTCAATAAATTGGTGACTCATAGGGGTAGTATGCTTGCTATACTAATTATACTAGTAGCCTTATTAGTCCATTGGACTTAGGAGTCATCTAAGGACTAAGAAAAATAATAAAACATTTGATCATTGACCATAAACCTTTGATCAAGACAAGACACTAAGATTACCTCAACCACACAAATAAAAGGACACACATGATAAATAAAGTAAAGACAAGACACACACATGTGATCTAAGCACTTAGGGGAAGGGGAAACAACATATTATGCATAACTAGTAACTAAACATACCTCTTTTCTTGGATCAAAATTAAAACTTATTGAGTCATCTTCATGGTGGGATGAAACAAAGTGCCAAGCATTTTTCTTTTCGGATTGAACACTTGATTGATCAGACCTATCCCTTGGCATTGCATTAGACTTGCTCTTCAGTAAACCATCTTCAAATAGGTTTCCAATATATACATATTCCCCTTGACCTTGTACACATACCTCATACTTCTTCCTACTCTTCATCTCATGGTCAATTTTCATCTTCTTTTTAGGCATGGTCTCAAGAGGAATGATTTCTTATTCTTTAAAAGATTGAGGCAAATTGAATCTTGTCTTGACTTCCAAAGGCTAAGGTGAAATTTTTTCTTTCTCTTGTATGACAAGTTTAGTAATGTCATTTTATCTACCATTTCTTTTGGTTAGATCTAAAGGAGTTGTAGGCCCTTTAAGACTTTCAAATTCATTGTAAATGTCTTCAGATTTCTACCAAAATACATCATCCTCCATTTAATTAGAATCATGAAGAGGAAGAACAAAAGAAACTCCTTCACCATAATCACAATCTGAGACTTCCACACAAGAAGTTAGATATTCTTCATCATCAACTAAGTCT